>JAABOM020122563.1:0-62539 GCA_011800125.2 Solanum clarkiae | reverse complement strand
CCAAATACATTTGGGCTTAAAGAGTCCAAATTAATTTGGGTTATCCCTCCATGTAGGAGGGATATATCCCAACAAAATCAATTGTTGAATGTCCTTAATACAAAAATCACCCACCGATATTTTAAAGTATGAATACTCTTGATAAAAATATTGGCTCCGTCACTGCATGACTTATAAGAAACTATATAAGTGGATGTCCTGGAGGAGGCCATGGGGTGAGATGGAGAAGTGAAGAATTTGGTTAGTGTAAAAATGTCAATTTTTCATGGGATAAAAAAAGTCTATACTTAATTGGAAGATTTTCACAAAAGGGATACTTTTGGGCTGTTATTTAAATATTGTTACTACTAATTTTGACATTGGTGCGAAAATGACTTTTTTAACTTTAATGAGAAAAAATGAAACTAAAATACCCAGGTAACTATTTTGTCTTACTATGTAATGTCAAAATTAGGCTACAAAACATTGTCCATATTGTTAATACATAGAAATTTCTTTTATCTGGAGCAGACTTTAATAGGGAAATAAGGAAATATACAAAACTTAAAGTTGATAACTTACGTACTTCTCCTTAAGAATCCTAATCAATATATTTTTACCAAGTCTAGTTGAAATATGAATCAAGAGTTCATATTTCTCCATGGTTTCTCTGTCTGTAAGACATTCTTATAACTATCGCTCCAAGTAAAGCTGTCTCACCATCATTCAAATCCATTTGCAAATTAGGACTTCATTATTGAGTGATCTTCTAACATGTAGAACTAACTCCATAAATTGAATCAATTAACTTATACCAATCATGTAACACTTTAAAAATTACTAAAATACCCCTAGACAAAAGATTGCTCGAATAATGCATCTTCCCAAACTCTTTTGAAAAATTCGACGCTGGAAATGTGATCACCACAAAAATTGTGCGAAAAAATGATCTTGGTTGATTTTTTGAGTGATCGGATCGAAAAATAATTTTTCGAGACAATAACGCAATTCTAGAAAAGTGTGTGACATGTCCGCATTGCAGACTTGTCGCAGACTTGCACTCAAATTTTCGTTTCATTATTCCTATGGGATAAAAAATTGATTAAAAAATGATTTACGTAAAATTACACATAAAATGCATTTGACAAAGCGATTTATGTGTTATTTTATGAAAATGATTTCTGAACGCGTTTTAAGTTTTCGTAAACAAAATGAACTGAAGTGCGACAAATTCGCATCGCAGACATGCTTCACCACGATACTTGACTTTTAGTTTTAAAAGCAAGAGCATTCTAGTATTTTTCTCACGCATCCTAGACTAAAACCCTGTCGCTTTGAAGTCGTTTTCAACCCTATATCAAATCCCAAGTGTGAACTCATCTTAAGAACTAGGTCTAAGGAGAAAAGAGGAGGCTAGGGTTCAAGAGATTTAAGACTAATCTTCGTTGTTTGATTCTTCAAATTTCATTCCAGGTATGTAAGGTCACCTAAAATTCTATTTTTATGTCTAATCTATATTTCCTATCAAGAACTCTAGTCAAAAGTCAATTCAATTATATTCCTATGATCTTATGGAGAAATTCTAGAACCTTGCCACAAAATTTTTGTTATTTTATTATTATTATGCTAAAAACTTTATTACTGAATACATCTTTTCAAATTTTTGTGAAGTATTACTATAATTACAAGAACCCTAAAGAAGTTTTGAAATCATTATGGTCATACCTTGTTTGAATTGAAGAATGTCTTTTTTCTTACAGTGTTTGCTTAAGGTTTGAGCATGATTTGAGTTAAATGAGTTTGAGACTGAGCATATATTCTAAATGTTTATCTTGAGATTGAGTTGAAGAAAAGACACAAGTTTTATGCATAATTTTTATCAGTAAAAAACATGGCTACTTTCTTTTTTAAAGAAAGCATTACCAATAGGGATGATAATTGGGCAGGTTGGGTAAAATTTGAATGAGTTATAATAGGTCAAGACATCAAACAGGTCAAGACCCAACCCAACTCAAATTTGATTGGGCAAAATGGGTTGGATCAAAACAAGTTGAGTAATGGGTTATAGAGCGGGTCAAGACCCAACCCGACCCAATATTTACTAAGTTTTACTTATTTTATTTGTTCTTTTTTCAATATTTTAGTACTTAATAAAATTATATTTTTGTTTTACGGCTATATAAAGCATATCAAATTGAAAAAAAAGTGTGTTGAAAATATTTTAATATGATCTCTCTCGAATTAATTCAGGTTGCATATCAACCAAATTTTAAATGGATTAAAATGGATTGGGTTGAGATAGGTTGAACTAATAATTGGTGAATTATTAACTCGCCCAAGATTCAACAGGTTGGGTTAGGTTGAGCGGGTTGGGCTTAATTTTTCCACCCCTAGTTACCCGCTATGATAAAGCATTATCAGTTTTGAGAAATAAAAGCCAGTTTATAAAAAATATGTTAAGCCAAGACTCTAAGTGGCACAATTTTTAGTTTTCCCCTTAAGTGGGACATTTTCATAGTTATTGAGGTGCATGTTTTGGGAGTAGTATTGAGTACCAATGTGGGTACAAGTTCAGGTAACTCTAACTCCATAAACTACATAGGCAGTGTAGATTATACTAAATGTACAACTCCTCATATGCTACTAAGATGACCTAGTTTATATGGATCCCTAGCACTTCATCCCTTATCCCGACAAGGCATGAGGTGACTCTGCAACGTGGGAAGTGTGTTGTATCATCACGAGGCTCATACTAATGGTTGTTGGTTAAAGAAACTCCCCAAGTTACGATACACGTTATTTTTTAATACGGACAAAGTTGTATTAATTTATGCATCAAATTAGATATTTTGCTATAATGCATTACTTATGTTATTGAACTATTTTCAACATTAAGCCTATAATTTTAAACTGTACATAATGAGTTTTCTTATTTTGGCCATTTTACATATCATACATTCCACATACTGATGCCATTTGGTGCTGCATCATTTTATGATGCAGATTCAAGTATCCATATGATAACAAACATTCAGTAAGACAACTTTCTAGAAGTAGTTGGTGAGACTTCTTAGCCTTCATAGGACTCTAGTTAGTTTAGTTTATGTATTTTATTTTACAGTTCGGTAGTCGTGATCTTGTTGCGGCACCTATCTTCAGTATTGTAGAGGCTTCTGATGTCGCCCAAGTTACACCTCCTTTTTAGAGGATAAAGCGGTTATTGTCAAGATATAAAACCTAACCAAGGTTAGGGTCGAACCTAAGAGAATATATAGACTCAAGACCAATTCACGAATAAGCAATTCAAGTAGTTAACCAACTTAATTCCTCGAAGGGGGGAGGAGTTTGCAATAATCAATAAGAAAGTAAACTAAACAAACTATCACAAAAGATAATCAATAATAGAGAGCAACTAGGGTATCATGTTCCCCATGACTCCCCAACTTAGTATCACCAGATAACCCAATTCTTATCTAGTGCATAACATGCAAGATGGTAATTTAAGTTCACTAAGCCCTCTGGTTAAAGGTGAGAGGTGAATTTCACTGTGATTTGGCCCATTTCCATAGTGTGAAATACTAACTATTACCTATAAGTCTCAATCAACCTCCCTTGCTCCAGTTTGGTTGATTAGTCGAGAACACATCATCAATTCCTGTTAATCAATCCTTTTTCTATTCATTACAATTTTGGTCCAGTCAATGATACTATGCAGGTTCTAATGTTGGCCACCATTAGAAAACATGCAAAATGAAGAAAATTAATTAATGCATGTATATACACATTTCAAGAATTGTAAATTACCCAGGTTTACTAAGTTAGTTCTTCATAGTTCCCACAATCCTAGTTGTGAATTTAGCTACTCATGCTATGAATAGATGAAGAAATTATGAATTGAGAAAATATAATTAAACACTTACCCAATTGAATTAAAATCAAGTAAACTCAAAAAGAATGAGAATTATAAGCTTTAAGATCAAATTTACCTATAAGTTTTTTTTCACTATCTTCTCTCTCAAGTATAGGGTTCTCCAAATACAAACCCTAAAAGTACTAAATAATGACAAACTGAATAATGATGTCCTCTCTTGTACAATTACCTAAAAGTATTGTAATTATAATTAAGTTCTAAATAAAATAGAAAAATTGGTCTGTGAACTCCACGAAAGGTCTCTACGACTCGTAAAGTGATCTATGAGTCGCAGTCAGGATCCATACTCAGCTCATGAGATTTTGGACTTCTTTTCTGTGACACATGTTCACCACTCATACATTAATCTATGACTCATAACCCATGTTCGTAGGCTTCAGTTTCATCAACTTGTCCCTCACTGAAAATCTTCACAAAACCCATCAACACGACTCATAGATTATTCTACGACTCATATGTTTGTCTCGTCGAGCTGATCTTCAAAATTCAACCTTCACTAGAATTTGTCACGAATTTGCCTCTATTGAAAATTTTCACAAAACCCATCAATACGACTAGAATTTGTCATCAAAAGTGTTGTATTTTGACAGCACATCAACACTCTCAACTTAAAATTGTTGTTTGTCTTCAAGCGATGACTCAATCTATATAGACAATACAGTAACACACAAAACTCAACTCAATGGCATGTATCATATACATGTCAAGCTCGGATACCCATACCAACTTTTCAAAACAGGATCAGATAGCTATTTAGCAAGCCAATGCAAAGTTGTGCATGTGACAACACAACTATAAGAAATAAGGAAATATCAACAGTCCACAATCACTGAACAAGTCAAATGATAATAATGCGATGCAAGTGCCCTAACATAAAGAAGTTCAATTTTTAACACTAAAAAATGATATCAAATTTAACTATGGGACTGTGCAAACACACTCACTCGCAGAAAAGGTATTCATGCAGACTGACTAAAACCATATACTTGCTTCTATACTCATTACTCAAACATTCAAATATCTGGACTAGGATCATTTTAGGACTTTCTAGGCTTGTAACATAGTCTCAGGGGGCTTTGGTGTGATATTTTAGGAAAATAGTGACTAATGGCCCTCCTTGAAACTGAGTTTTTCTATACTTTTGTCTTACCAACTTTGTCATTTTCACCTTATTCTCCTTTTTCCTTCATTCAAGCTTTTCCCGGGTGCTTTCTTCTAATTTTTCAGCTCCTTGCCTTATTTTTATGCTTCTTTTTGCTTTTTAGCTCAATCTAAGACACTTTTTTCTTTTTCTTGCACCCAGTACATGATTTTTCCTCTTTTTTTTCTCTTCATTCCTAACTCTCCTTCTTATTTTTTGTGCTTTACCCTTACACCAGTCAATCTCAACTTAGGCTTTTAGCCTGTATTAAAGTACACACTATCTCTCCTCTGAACCAGGGCCACTTTTAGTAGTCACCATCAACTTAGGCTTTTTGCCTCAATCAAGGTTTACAATGCTCAAGGAAAGACCAAGGCCAATATCAGGATTATTTCACTAGACAAGGCTAAGCTAATTAGGTGTTTGAAAGAATTGCTACATGGAAGGCTCAAATATTTGGAACAAGGGATAAATCATAATTTGGTTGGTAACATTAGGCTAAAGTGCACTAATTAAAGAACAAAGGTATAAGATCCTTTCTTATTCCATTCAATCTACAATCTAACTTAGAGTAACAGGGCAAGTTCTGAATTAGCACAAAATATATGAATCTAGCAAAATAAGCTCACACTCTCATGGCATTGCATATATTATTAACAAAATATTCACAAATCATGCTTCTTATCTCAATTTACCCTCACTTATCAGAATAGATATTGCCAAACACCCAGACATGCATGGTTTCCATCTAACTACTAATCAAAAATTTTGGTGGGTACCATTTTTTAAAACAAAATACAAAAACATGGTATATGACACAAGTATTAGTACTATATGCTACACATATTATCTAAACATCCTAAACCTATCGGTTTAACATAAATTAAATATCCACGAGGAAAAATAACACAGGCAAGAAAAGCTTAGGATCAAAAATTGGGGTAGTTATAGACCATAAGTTACTTAGACTTCACTAAGCCCCATAATTACCCACACCCCATCAAAAAAGATGTGCATTATCCCTAATGCACAAAATCAAGCAAAATCAGAATGTAAGTGGTCAAAAACATACCTAGGCGCCTAAGTACTAGAGTGTGGTTGAATCTAGCTGCCCTCTCCCTGCAGGGTAGTCTCCTCAGCAATGGTACTCTGTCCGGTGGGGCCAATACCCCTCAACTGATCCTCCTCTCGAGCTTGTCTGATCTTTGCCTCACACCTCGACTCTCTCAATGCATGCTTGAGATCCTGCTCCTCATCCTCTGAGAGCTTTGCACATACATATCTCTTCTCTAGCTCCTTATCGTGCAAGTTTGCTTCCCAAGGAAAGTTGCTATAGGCTCCTCAGAGAAAAATAAATCCAACATCGGCATCGTAGAAATCGTCTCTGGTAGTATGACTAGTGCCACTAGTGATGCTGTCATATCAGCCTTAACTTTTTGGATCTCTGTCTGCAAGGCTGACAAATCTGAAGGCCGAGCCTCAGCCAATCTCTTCTGCACCCTATCCTCAAAGGCGTCAATGTGGGCATTCATCGCAAAAATATGATCCTAAATAGTGGAACTAGTGAATGCCCGACTCCGATCCTCGGAGCCTACAATGGCCTGCCAGACCTATGGCCTAATCTGCTGGAAGAGCTGAGTCAACTAGGCCTCAACATGTGATAATCTCCACGCCATGGCTTGAATAGAAATGGTGGACATGTAAACCATGCCTACTGTAGGAGGCTGTGAAGTAGTGGCCTCTGGTGGGGTAGCAACAATAGTGGGACCCTCTCCTCATCTACACCATGTTGCGGGGGCCTCTCCTCTGTAGTAGTAGCAGTAGTAATGGTGTCTCTCTCTGAACCCTCAGGCGGTGGCACCAAGGCAAACATCTCTAGCGGAGGTGGAGGTTGTGCTCGCCGGAGTGCTACTCGGCCCCAGCCTTGATCAGGCTGAGTGCCAAAGTGTGCTGGGCCTCTACCAACCAGTCCAGCTTGAGTAGTATCTCCCCTCTAAACTCAACATAGATTCTGTAGATCAAATAAAGGAATAGGATGGAGGTGCCCCTCTTTAATGCGGCATCATGTATCTGCTCGGCGATGAGGCGAACCCAATCAATGTCATAGCTAGCTAAGATGCTGGCAACTAAAATCGCCACTTCTATTGTCAAAGTACTGTTTGCAAGAGTTAGTCAGATATGGGAACAAACAATATCCCACTAGAACTTGGCGGGAAAACTGAGCGAAGCCTTGACGATCGGCTCCGTGTGGGTAGTGACCCAAGCAGGTTTCGAACCCTGCTATGCAATATGACTAGCCACCCATCTCAAAAGTGTGGTCCGATGCTCAAGATCCTTCATTATCAATGGGTTATTGACCTGCCCTAACCTGTAGTGAAACTCTGCTGTAGATCTGGGGGCACGGTACTTGAGACTAAAAAGCATATGACAGATAGTCTCCTCAGATATATCTACCGGTCGACCCCTTCACTCGTGTCTCTATCAGCCTGGGCTAAGTGAGAGGTTTCTTCCCCTTGGGAAGTGAATGGTGGATGGTGGTTGCGTAGGATGCATAGAACTCTCTCACTAACACCGGGGAGTACCATCCATGTGACTCAATTAGCCACATAAGTCCATAACGTGTCATCGTGTCCTGTAGATCGGGGACATGACTAAGTCCATCTGCTATCACCCTGGCTCCTCATAGATAGAATGGGTAGGCTTGCCCCGCTCTTTTGGGCTACATGCTCTCTCTGAAGATCTTATCCATACCCTCAATGTACCACCGGTCGGCATGGGAATCCAGTGCTGATGATGAAGATGGTACGGTGGAGGACTCAGCATCTCCTCTGTCCTCAAAGCCCTCCTCAGAAATAGATTCCTCTCCTGATGGAGTCATCTGTGGCATATTACTCTCACTCTCGTCACTACCTTCCTCTTTAGACTAGGAAGGACTAGCCACGAGAGTCTGAGTATGCCCAGCTTTGGCTGCACCTCTGGTATGTGGTATCGCAACATTTGGGTCTAGTCTGACATCGATGATCTCTAGTGACCCACTCAGCTGAGGGGTCTGCTCATCACCCGAATGCTCGTTATCTGAAGGCTCATCCTTGACATTTCTCCTTAAAGCCTCAATCTCGGCATGTCTACCTTTCGGGTCTATAGTACCTGGAAAATAGACATAAACGTACCATGATTAGCCCCAAGAATCAAGAAGTAACATGCAAAAAGTTATCGAAGTCAGTTGCAGAAAGGCTCTACAAAAGCCCCTTTATGAGTCGTAGTGAGCACTACGAGTCATAGAGTGCTCTCACATACTAGTGATTCAAAATAATTTTTATCACTAGAGAAGTCTATGAGACAAGTACAACTCATAAAGTGGCTTACGAGTCATAGACTGGGGTCGTAGCGAACTCCAATGAATAATTAGATTTAGGAAAGGGTCTACGAGACTTATCTATAAGTCGTAAAGTGATCTATGACTCGTAAAAGGCCTCGTTTGATGGAGACTCAGAAACATCAAGTTTTTGGAATTCTACACGAGGGGCAATTACGACTTGTAGATTGCTTTATGGGTCGTAAAAGGCACTAGTGGACTAGAAATCCTAGTACCAGAGTTTCTAAGTCCATCACACGGAATCCAAAAGACACTTTCACCAATTGAATAGCAGCATTGAAGAAAGAATACAAGCACCCACAAGATTAGCACATCACCACCAACCCCAAATATACTTTAAACAAACACAACCCATCGAAAATAATTAAGCATGGAATAACCTATGTTTCCGACCATTCCTAAATGACTCACACAAAATCATATGCCCATGTCAACACCAACCAACTCATATCATAAATGATGCAATATCATTCAATCAAACATGGTGATGATTCAGTAGGCATAGCAATTTACAATCAATAAAGTCAAAACACCCAATTCTGGGCTCAAACAATCAATTCAATTAAGGGTAACCCTATTTCACATAGTCAAATTCAAATTCAACAAAGATTTCATGTTCAAACACCATAGCCATCATAATTATCAAATCAATCAATTAAAAACAAGGAAAATTAAAGGTCTAATGTAATCGAAAACTTACCAAAAGTGGGATAAACTTGAAGAAAAGAGAGAAGGTGAATAATCACAAACCCTAGGTTGGCCGGGATTCTTGCCAGAAATATTGATCACGGTAGCCGGAGACTAGTCGGAAAATAGAGGGGAAAGGGAAGCTTGGGTGATTTTTAGTCAATTAGGTCAAATGTGGGGTCAAAATAATTTGACCCCCCATTTTATACCTTTACCGGGTCGGCTATAAATTAAGTGGGCTTAGGTCTACGAAACCCCGATTATGAGTCGTAGATAGTTCTACAGCAGAACTCTCAACACTTAGCAAAATTTCAGAAAACTTACCTTAGTCCACAAACCCCATTCACGAGTTATAGTTTAATCTATGAATCACAAAGTTGGCTCATGGATTGGAGTGCACAATTTTCCTGCTTAATGAAATTTTGTATGAGATGGGTACGAGTCATAGACTGCTCTACGACTCGTAGAACCAGTCGTAGAAACTTAACCTGATGCTTTTCTCAGCCAAATTTGTTGACTTAGTCCTGTACCTGCATACTCTTCATGAAATACATTGTTACCCTATATGCAACTAACCCAATGTCAAATATTACAAACAAAACAAACAAAAACAACTGCATATGAACCCAAAAACTAAAAATAAACATATAACTATGCTATAAGATCAAAAACCTTGGGTTGCCTCCCAAGTAGCACCAGATTTGTTGTTGTGGAACGACTTAGGCAAATTGGTTACTAGACTTCACCAATTGCCCAAACTTCACTCTTGAGCTCATCTAGATGCTTCATGGACTGACAGATATCGAAGACAACTTTTCATTATTCAATCTAAACTGAGTTGACCAGTTGCCATATCCACTAGAGCTTATCCAGTGGCTAAGAATGGTCTTCCTAAGATAATTGGGACGTCGAAGTCAACCTCACAATCAAGAATTACAAAATCTGTTGGGAATATAGATTTTTTCATCTTTACCAACACATCATAGAGTATCCCCACAGGTTTCTTCACCATTCTATCCGCCATTAAGAACCACATGTTAGTAGGAGTAGGGGCTCCCAATCCAAGCTTCTTGTAGACCACAAGGGGCATCAAATTGATACTTGCACCTAAATCACATAGTGCTGTTGCAAACTCCATATCACCTATAGTACAAGGTATGATAAAAGCACCTGGATCTTCACGCTTTTGAGATAAGGACTTCGTAGTGATAACACTGCATCGTTGGAGCTCTTGAGAAAGCTCCTGACTCACAGTGCACTTTTTGGTGATCAAGTCCTTTATATAATTGGCATAGCCCGATATTTTCTCTAAAGCCTTAATGAAAGGGATGTTGATAGATAGATGCTTAGCATAGAGAGTAAGTTCCTGAACTTTCCTTCCTTCTCCCTCTTTTTGATTCTTTGAGGGAAAGGAGGAAGAAACCTAGGGACAGACTTAAACCTCTGTGGCTCATTAGCTGCTTCACTTACCCCATCCTTACCATGATCATCTCTTTCATCCACATCCTTTGTTGCAACCATCTCATCACAAACATCTTCCTTATCAAATGACATAGAAGGATCAATAGTGCTCTTACCACCTCTAGTATAATCGCTATACTTTGCCCCTCATTCTTAGAATTTTGCACCATATTGCTAGGCAATGTACCCTTTTGATGCTGATTCAACTGAGTTGACACTTGACCAAATTGTTTCTCAAGTTGTTTAATAGCCACAAAATTAGACTCTATTTTCTGATTTATGCTTGAAATATCTTATTTCATTCCCCTTAGAGTTTCATCTTGTGTCTCAGCCTTCAACAAGCGGTCAAACATCTCCTCAATTCTGGAATTGCCTGTACCTAGTCATGGTTATGTGGTGGCACATGAGGATCATTTCTGAAGCCTTCTCTGTGACCCCAATCTGCATATGTACCCCTGTTCCTATCATAGTTACCACCTCAATTTTCTCTAAAAGCTCCATCTCTACCATAGTTCCGACCTTGGTTTCCTTGACCTTGGTGCCAATAGTCCTGATTGGACCCTTGGGCATTGGTCCGGATATCCCCCGTCTGATTTTTCATAAAACATGCATCCTCCCATAGTATAGCTCCTCGTACATGGTTGTACGTGAAGGTTGGTGAACCACTGCATTCACTCTCTCTTGGTTTTGCTTGATCACCACATCCATACTTGTGCAAAGTTGAGCAAGTTGTAGCATAATCTCTTCATTAATTTTGGCTTGTTCTGAACCCACACTGACATCACATGAACTCTTCATGGAAGCTCTATCCCGCTGTCCCCATTCACTATTAGTCTTGACCACTTGTTCTATACACTCAGGAATCCTTGCAAATGGTTGATCTAGAAACATGCCTCCCCATGATAGTGTCAGCACAAACTTGGTTGTTCTAATCAAGGGCATGATAAAAGATCTCCACCAAGGTATCATCAACTATCTTGTGATCAGGGACGCTCCTCAGGCATTTAGCAAATCGCTTCTAAGTAGTACTTATCGAATCACTCGGAAGTTACTGACAGTTATTGATCTAGTCCTTCAACATTGAGCTTCTTCGATCTAGGGAAGTACCTCTCCAAAAAAGCCTTCTGCAAATCTGCCCTGCTAGTGATTGAACTCTACGGGAGCTCAGATATCTATAATGTAGCATTGCTTGTAAGAGACAATGGGAAGACATGAAGTCCCACAACATTAATGGACAGATTTTGTGTCCCATCACACTCTTACAAACAAATGCCACATTGTGCAAGTGGCTATGTGGATTATCTGATGGTAAGCCCACAAATAACCTATGGTTCTGCAGCATCTGAAGTAACCCACTAGAGTTTGTGAACTTTGTGTCTCCCGATAGTGGTGACAACACAATAGCTCCCGTTACATCTATAGCCATGGGGTTCAACCTATATTGATTCCACTGGTAAGCATTGGCATTGAACTCCTGAGTTTGTGGAATGTCCTCCACAGGAGGTGGGTTCTCATTCCTATCATTATCATTATTACCCCAATTCAAAGTTGCATTGGTCGTATTGTTGGCATTTCTTGGGCCTTTTTCTTACAATTCGTCAGATCTCTGGATCAAATGGAATTAAGAGATTGCCTTGACTCCCAGTGTTGGACATACACTACTAGTATACCCTGCCAAGAAAATAAAAACAAAAAAAGGTAAAACAAAGAAAACTAAGGATTAACACTGGAATTACAATTACTAGTGAATTCAACTAAGTCAAGTCATATTCCCCCACAACGGCGCCAAAATCATTAATGTTACCCAAGGTACACCTCCTTTTTAGAGGATAAAATGGTCATTATCAAGATATAAAACCTAATCAAGGTCAGGGTCTAACCAAAGGGAATACGTAGACTCAAGACCAATTCACTAATAATTAATTCAAGTATTAAACCAACTCAATTCCTGAAGGTGGGGGGTAGGTTTGCAATAATTAATAAGAAAGTAAATTAACTTAACTATCACAATAGACAATCAATAATACAGAGCATCTAGGGTATCGTGTTCCTCATGACTCTCAAACTTAGTACTGGATAACCTGATTCTTGTCTAGTGTATGCACGACGGTAATTTAAGTTCACCAAGCTCTTTGGTCAAAGGTGAGAGGCTAATTTCACTATGTGACTTGGATCATCTCCATAGTGTACAATACTAACCACTACCTATAAGTCCCAGTCAACCTCCTCTTGGCCCAGTTCGGTTGATTAGATGAGAATACATCATCAAATCGTATTAACCAATCTCTTTTCCTATTCATTACTACCTTAGTCAAGTCAGTAACACTAGGCGGGTTTTAATGTTGGCCACCATTAGAAAACATGCAAAATGAAGAGAATTGATTAACACATGCATATACTCATTTCAAGAATTGCAAATTACTTGGGTTTACTAAGTTAGTTTTTTATGGTCCCCACAACCTTAGTTAGGGATTTAGCTACTCATGCTATAGATAGATGAAGAAATTATGAATCGAGAAAATATAATTAAATACTTACCCAATTGAATTAAGATCAAGAAAATCCAAGAAGAAGGAGAATCACAAGCTTCGAGATCAAATTTACCTATAAGTGTTTTCTCACTATCTTCTCTCTCAAGTATATGGTTCTCCAAGTACAAACCCTAAAAGTACTGAATAATGATGTCCTCTCTTGTTGCAATAACCTAGAAGTACTATTTATAGTAATTACAGTTAAATCCTAAATAAAATAGAAAAATTGATCGATGGAATCCACAAAAGGTGTCTACGACTCGTAATGTGATCTACGAGCCATAGTCGGGGTCTCATACTAAGCTCCTGACATTTTGGACTTCTCTTCCATGAAATATCTTTATGACTCGTACACTGATCTACTACTCACAAAGCATGTTCGTAGACTTCAGCTTTATTAACTTGTCCCTCACTGAAAATCTTTATGAAACTCATCAATACGACTTGTAGATTGCTCTACAACTCATATGCGTGTCTCATCGAACTGATCTTCAGAATTCAACTACGACTCGTAGAATGCTCTATGGTTTGTACTGGGTCTCGTAAATACTTAAAAACCAGCAATTTCTGCAATTTCGCCCCAAATCATAGCCATTCTGTCTTCCTACAAATCTAAACATAAAAACACATAAAATCTACAAATACCGCATTAAGAACATACAAAATCCTAAGTTTTAAGCATCAAAAGTGTTGTAATTTTGACAACATATTAGCTTCACGAACAGAGTTAGTGAGTTAGTCTAGTCTTTTCATTTAGTCATTTTAAGCATTATTAAGAATTGTATAAAGTGATATTTTCAGACTTTGTATAAAGCATGATTTAGATTCTTTGAGTTCTATTGAATACTTTAAAAGGTTTATCTTGTAAAGTTTTTGCATGCATGTTAAAGTTTCCAGTTGAGTAAGTCAACCAGACCAAGGATTCTCTTGGAGAGCAGCAATGGTTTTCAAGTGCCGGCCGTGTCTAGGGTGTAGACTCGGGGTGTTGACAAGCTTGGTATCATAGTACAGAGTTCAAATATCCTAGGGTGTCTATGAAATTGTGTCTGTAGGATCTTATTTATGTTTGTGAGAGCCCCACTTCTATAAATGAGGGACTATTGACATCTAAGAAAAGTTTTGCCTATTTCACACTCTATATCGTCCAATAGAGTTAATTTCTAAGACATTTTATAGATTTGAGCGTTTGTCAGATTCGTTCGACTACCTCTCACACTTAAGGTGGTTGGAATAGAAAATTTCAGATTCTTATTAATGAGTTATCTTCAGATAAACAGAAAGTAAAGAGACTGCACCAGGCTTGAGAGGAGCCAACTAGCGTGCTTAAGTTTATCGATCTAAAATAATGCACTCTTATTCATATGAATCGTGCATTTGAACTAGAGCAAGATATGATGTATTTCCAGACTTTGTTCCCTCAGTCATTCTTCAGATATTATTCTTGAGACAAAAGTTAAGATATGTCTCTAAATACTTAGTAGTATCCCCTGCCCTTGAGAGAAAGTGATTGAAGGACTTTGTAAATCATATGTGGTAGAATGATCCTAAAGCTAAAAAGATGTAGAAATCGCAAGGAGTGGGAATAGTAACTGCTTGAAGTTGGTAGCTAAGAGTCATGTGTTGATAAGTTGAGTCCCTTCTAAGTTTTGGTTAAAGAATAGTAAGTATCATCTATATTTCATGATAAGGTAGAGAAAGAGTTGTTAGTTATTATGAGATGATGCACACTCGAATAAGAAAGGAGTTGACGTTGACATAACATTGTGTATTAATGATAAGTACAGGTGTTGAATAGAAGAATAGAGGGCATAAGGTAGTGATCTAAATTAGGCTCGTGATTTTGAAAGAAGAGTAATATGAGATTTATAAAGTTATAAGCTTAGCTAAGTAAGGAGGTATAATAGATGAGTAGATACTACTTAACTTATAAAAGAGAGTGTGATGATCGACTACACTTAGATAGGCTTTGAGATAAAGGTTGATTTCTTATCGTGATATTTAGTGGTTTGACATTTTTGACTTTATCTAATAGCTTAGAGTTACAATAGTATGTAAGAAGTATGGATGTACATCTTTAGCACTAGACCCTAAGGTTGAACTTTAGGTGAGCATTATGAAATAGGGGATAGCAAGATGAGAGTGATAATATTAGTTAGAGATTTTCTCTAGTAGGTTTGACATAACATAAGTGAGAAATTAAGATATTGACTTGAAAGAAGTGTGATGTTACGTGTACAATGTATGTGATCGTAAGATGAAGATACTAAATTGAGTCTAAATCATTAGATAACAAAAGATCCTAAGATGTATATCCAAGATAGTATATAATTATGTAAAACTTTAAGTTTATGATTTAGTATGGATACCTAGATAGTATATTTGAGATGGTAATATGAAGTGGGCTATTGTATACATTCTCTATTACCCCGAAAAGTTGGGTCAAAGGAGGTTAGCTATAGATAATGAGGAGTCTTCCATATAGTCCAATTTTTCTTCAATTAGATGTATGTGAACATAGAAGATGACTGTTAGTAGACTAAAATGGAAGAGGTTAGAGCATAAGCGCCATAGAAATAGGCTATTATGCTAATAAGAGTGGGAAGTAATGGAAGATACCTATAAAGATAGAGAAAAGTTAAAAGTTGATATCTTAGAAAAAAAATTTAGGAGTAGTTTCACATCTTTGATTAAATAACTAGAGAATTTAAGTGTTCTTGTGTATAATGATGCCCCAACTGTGTAGAAGGTTGTGTTTATAACTTAGTAAAAATAATTGATTCGCAGACTTAGAGAGGTGACCTTTGAGCTAAGGGGGAGATGAATAGGTAATGAACCTAAGTAGATCTTGAGCTTTTGATAGTGAAGAGTTGATCGAAATGAGACATCAATGTTTTTCTATCTCATATATTCCTTACACTTCATCGTGATGATAATTTATTCCTACCTTATGCAAGGGCACCATGCCTATGATCTAGACTCATGCACTTCATGTTGATCCATGTTCATGCTCAGCTCTTAAAGTGGGAAGTGATACTTCATTCAGCAATTATAATCTTATCTCATGAACTAACAGTTTCCAGTCTTATGTTACACAAGACAAGACTTCAACTTCACAATATGTACAGTTCTATAAACTTGTGATAGGCCCTAAAACACTAGTGGGATCAATTATGTTGTGAATCTTCTCAAATTAGATTTCTTGAATAAATCATGTTTATGATATTTTACTCTAAACCCTTCTAATAATACTTTATTTTGGTATTGATAGTGATGTTAATGATAGTAGATGAGTTATGATAGATGGAAGAGATTGGGTGTCACTTATGGTGATAGTTATAATATGCTTATTCCATTTAAGGTTATAGATAGAAAGAAAAAAAAGAGATGAGATCTTATTGTATATAACAAATAGGTAAGAGTATATTGGTATGTCTCCTAATAGAAGTTAATAAGATTGTAAGTGTATAGTTGCTATCATAAGTTTAAAGATTTCTAAGTAATGTTAACCTTCAAGAAGCTATAAAGTGATTAGTATGATAAGCTTGAATGTGTGATCGCCATTAAGTGAGTGATAGTCATAGGCTATTGATGACTTTTACCATGGATTACAAGTAGATGTATAGGAGTAGTATCTCTAAAAAGAAAGTCTTTATGGAAGTGCAGAACATAATCCTTTTATGGATTAGATTGGCATAAGAATGATCATTTTGCGGATCACACTTTATTACTTTGAGTTAGGATTGAAAATGATAAGAGTATGTAATAGACTTAGGTGATGATGGGAGTTACAAGATTCAGTTAACAAAGTTTAAAACTCAAGAAAAAGAGCATAGTTGGGGAGAGTGGCTGCGTTGAAGGTTGAATCTTTTAGTACATAGTAGTTCTATCCTTATATCAGGCCAATAGCCTTCTTTTAGAGCCTTGATGGAAGTGTTCAAGATGGTAACTTTCTTCTTAATACAGATATGATGTCCATTAACTAGTTAAGTTCCTAACTGGTCATCCTTGAGTTGACTATTTGAGTATCTGAATATTTGAGTTATTATATTATTTTCTTCCTTTTTTATGATGATCTTGATGGTAAAAAATTCCCACCTCTATCCTTGAGGTTCATATTCGTTTAGGTTAAGTAATGTTGCATGTCCAAATTCTTGAGTACAGTTCCTGCCTTGAGTAAACGGTAGTATCCTCATCATTCAAGGATGAATGATCCCAAGGAGGAGATATTGTAACACCTTAGATACTACTAAAATATCCCTAGACAAAAGATAGCTCGAATAACGCATCTTCCTAAACTTTTTTGACATATTTGAGGTCAAAAATGTGATCAACATAAAATATTGTGTGAAAAATGATCTTGATTGATTTTAGAGAAACCAAATCGAAAGATAATTATTTGAGGTAAAAATACAATTCCAGAAAAGTGCCCGACATGTCTACGTCTCGGATTTGTCGCAGACTTAAACTTAATTTTGGTTTTATTATTTTTATAGGATAAAAAAATCTATCAGAAAATGATTTACGTAAAATTTCACATAAAATGCATTTGAAAAATGCTATTTATGTGTTATTTTGTGAAAAAATAGTTTCAGAACGTGTTTTAAGTTTTAGTCAACAAAATGAACTGAAGTGTGGCAAGTCCACGTCACGAACATGCTCCACCATGGTAAATGACTTTTAGTTTTCAAAAAGGGCATTCTATACTCTTTCCCACTCATACTAGATTAAAATCCTATCGTTTTGAAGTTGTTTTCAATCTTATATCAAGTCCCAAATGTGAATTTATCTTAAAAACTAGGACTAAGGAGAAAAAAGGAGGCTAGGGTTCAAGAGATTTAAGGGTAATCTTTGTTGTTTGATTCTTTAATCTTCATTCCAGGTATGTAAGGTCACCTAGAATTCTATTTTTGTGCCTAATCTATACTTCCTATCAAAAATTCTAGTCAAAAGTCAAGTCAATTATATTCCTATGATCTTATGGAGAAATTCTAGAACCTTGTCTTGAAATTCTTGTATTTTATTATTATTATTACTATTATTATTATTATTATTATTATTATTATTATTATTATTATTTTAACTTTATTATGCTAAGAACTTTATTATTGAGTACATCTCTTTAAATTCTTGAAGCATTATTGCAATTATAAGAACCCTAAAAAAGTTTTGAAATCATTATGGTCATGCCTTGCTTGAATTGAAAAATGTTTATTTTCTTACAGTGTTTACATAAGATTTGAGCATGATTTGAGTTAAATAAGTTTGAGACTGAGCATATGTTCTAAATGTTTATCTTGAGATTGAGTTGAAGAAAAGACACAAGTTTTATGCACAATGTTTATCAGTAAGTAGCATGACTACTTTCTTTTTAAAGATAGCATTACCAGTTATGATAAAGCATTATCATTTTTGGGAAAGAAAAATCAGTTTATAGAAAATATGTTGAGCCAAGGCTCTAAGTAGAATATTTTTAGTTTTCCCCTTAAGTGGGACATTTCACAGTCATTGAACACAGTGCATGTTTTTGGAGTAGTATTGAGTATCGATGTGAGTACGAGTTCAGATAACTCCAACTCCATGAGCTATGTAGCCAGTATAGTATAGAATTGTACCAGATATACAACTCTTCATATGCCATTGAGATGGCCTAGTTTATATGGGTCCCATCACTTCATCCCTTACCCCGGCAAGGTATCGGATGACTTTGGCAATGTGGACAAGATGTTGTATCATTAAAAGGCCCATAGTGATGGATGTCGATGAGAGAAACTCTCCAAGTTACAAGATATTTTATTTTCAAACACGTTGCATTTATTTATGCATTAAATAAGATATTTTGCTATAATGCATTACTTATGTTATTGAATTATTTCAGCATTAAGCCTATGATTTTAAGCAGTGAATCCTGAGTTTTCTTGTTTTGGCTATTTTACATACCATACATTTCACGTACTGATGTTGTTTGTCGTTGTATCATTTCATGATGCAGATTCAGTTATCCACATGTTAATAGAAATTTAGTAAGACAGCTTTCCAGAAGCAGTTGGTGAGACCTCTTCACCTTTAGAGGACTCTTGTTAGTTTATTTTATTATTTTGTTTTACAGTTAGGTAATCATGGGTGTTGTTGTTGCACCTATCTTCAGTATAATAGAGGATTCCTGGATAGAGTTAGTGAGTTAGTCTAGTCTTTTCATTTAGTCATTTTAAGTATTATTACAAACATATAAAGAGATGTTTTCAGACTTTGTATAAAGCATGATTAAGATTCTTTGAGTTTTATTAAATATTTTAAAAGGTTCATATTATAAAGTTTTTGCATGTATGTTAAAATTTCCAGTTGAGTAAGTCAGTCATGCCAAGGGTTTTCTTGGAGACCATCAGTGATTTTCAAGTGTCAGCCATATTCAGGATGTAGACTCGGGTCGTGACAAATCAACTCTTGATCCTCCAAGAAAATTAAAACCAAAATAGAGAAGCGAACCTATTATTTTCAACGTTGATGCATGATTGCATTAATAGTCTCAAGCTTCCACTCTCATCACCTAAGAAATTACTCTATTACTATCATACTATTACTCTATTATTATCATGCTTAAATTGACTCCTAGCACAGTATAATCAAGTTGATGTGCTTTGCCAGCACGTGATAAGCATCTTTCACTCTATAGTGAACATCAGAAGGAAAAATCGAATTATCGCCATTTCAGTACGAAATGATCAACTATGTTCATAGAATCCTTCAATGCCTCTTCAAAAAATTAGAGATAAATACTTAAATTAAATCAGTCTCAAGTTGTAAATGGGTAATTCATTTGAAGTTATATCCATGTGTATTCGGCATAAGTTACCCAGTCTCAAGTTGTAAATGAGTAATTCATTTGAAGGTTATATCCATGTGTGTTCGGTATAAGTTACCCAAAATTTAAAGATTTCTAACCTTTAATAATTAGAACTCAGTTATATTCGACTTTGAAGATCTCTATGATCATTAGATATTTCGGAAGTCACTTCTTACACTTGAAGTATTGTCCAGCTTTCTCAGTTTCTAAACCTCGAGCATATTCGAATTTCAAGATCTTGTGAATTCAAATTGTGTGATCATTATATTCCAACTCAATAAAGCACACTATACGATGATAATGCTCAATTTTTTTCTTAAGATAGACAGTTATGCACAATATAACATTAAATATGTAGTACCTTTTTTGAGCATATTCGACTTTCAGAATCTTGTGATTCCAAATTATGCGACTACTATATTTCAACTCAATAAAACACAGTTATGCAACCCTGACATCTAAGTAAAAGTTGTATGCTGTGTTCGAGTAAATACCACTCAGTAAATTATTTACCTCTAGAATCAAAGAATATGGAGCAGACAAAGGAATTTATCATTTCTTTCATTTTCATAACAACACCAGACCGATCATGCAGGCTTCCATCTATTCTTCTAAGCTATGTATGATCAAAAATCAAAATATTTAAACAACATGGTCTAAAAATAATGTAGACTGTGAAGGGTTGTGGTTGTTTGTTGAATTCGTCACAGCTTAAATTGGTGACTGCTGGACTCTTTCGTTGGGTCGAAATAATTTCATATATATAAAGAATTATCTTGCATGTTCATTGTGGCTTCATAGAAACGACAATTTTGTAGGAAGCTCTGACATTATTGATAAATGGATCCGCGAGGCAAAGGAATCAATAGTCAGATTTTAAAGATTTTCAATTCTTTGGGTCTTGTTCCATCGTTTACAGAATCCCTCCACCAAAAAAATCGATGCATAAAAATACTTAACTTTTACAGAGGCCAAAGTTATTCATCAATTGGATAATTATCAGTGTTTTTTGTTTGAGACATTTCATCGAACAAGTGGAAGCTACAGTTAAACATGGCAAGACTCCAAAAGGACATGTGGATGGATTTACCTTCATATCCAATAAAATTGCACTATTTCAATTGGATAAAAATTTATTTCTATCCAAAAATTGAATACAAAATATATGTTTGTTGTCATGCTAGCTTGTTTATAGTGTTCTTCACGCCAACAACTATTATAAAATTGGTAAAAATTAATAAAAAGCTTTAATGAAAAGGAATTCAAATTGGATTGAAATTGAAAGGAAAAGGTCCAAATTGAAGAAAATTAAAAAAATTGAAGAGGCAAACTGAAAGAGGACAAAAGATAATTGGGGCTTCTTGTTCTTCGGTTCTCTGAAAATTTATGCTATTATTTATCCTAATCTGAATTCAGTTATGCGGAGATGGAAATTGATACAATGAAATTCAAGATTAATAATCAAAACAGTCAATTACCTGTAGAAAGCAAAGAGTTGTAGGAGCAACCGAAGCAAATGGAGGAAAAAGAGTTGACGAACGTATTTTTCTTTAATAGACGAAAGTAATTGTGAAATCTGTTAATGCTTGCCACCTACATAATCACGTGGAGGAAAATAACAATAGGGTTGTAATTGATATGATGAAAATGCCCTTAAGCAATAATATAAATGCCTAAAAACAGGCATGTTGATACTAAAGATAGTACTCTCTTCTAATCAAATCGAAGAAAATTAAAACGATTGAAGAAGACGATTGAAAAAAGACAAAAGATAATTGGAGCTTCTTGTTCTTCAGTTCTCTGAAAATTTATACTATTATTTACCCCAATTTTAATTTAGGGATGCAAAAATGAAAACTGAAAAAGTGAAATTCAAGATTAAAAATCAAAACAACGAATTACCTGTAGAAAGCAAAAAACTATGGTAGTAGCTGAAGCAAATGGAGGAGAAAGAGTTTAAGAGCGTATTCTTTTTCTTCAAGAGACGAAAGTAATGGTGAAATCTCCCAATGCATGCCACTTACATAACCACGTGTAGGGAAATAATAATGGGGTTGTAACTAAAATGATGAAAATGCTCTTAAGCAATAATAAAAATGACCAAAAACAGACATGTTGATATCAAAGATAGTACTCTCTCTCTCTCTCTCTCTTCTAATTAAATAGAAGAAAATTAAAAAATTGAAGAGGAAGACTGAAAGAGGACAAAAGATAATTGGGGCTTCTTGTTCTTCGGTTCTCTGAAAATTTACACTATTATTTATCCCCAATTTGAATTCAATCATGCAAAGATGAAAATTGAGACAACGAAATTCAAGATTAAAAACTTAAACAGCAAATTAGCTGAAGAAGCAAAGAGTAATAGTAGCAGCTAAAGTAAATGGAGGAGAAAGAGTTGAAAACCGTATTCTTTTCCTTTAATAGACAAAAATAATGGTGAAATTGTTCGCTGCATGCCACCTATATAACCATATGAAGTAAAATAACAATAAGGTTGTAATTGAGATGATGAAAATGCCCTCAAGCAATAATAAAAATGCCCCAAAATAGGCATGTTGATACCAAAGATAGTACTCTCTCTTCTAATCAAATCGAAGAAAATTAACAAAATTGAAGAGGAAGACTGAAAGAGGACAAAAGATAACTGGGGCTTCTTGTTCTTCTCTTCTCTAAAAATTTACACTATTATTTATTTCTGATTTGAATACAGTCATACAAAGATGGAAATTGAAAAATAAAATTCAAGATTAAAAATCAAAACAACAAATTACCTGTAGAAAGCAAAAAGTTGTAATAGAAGCTCTATGGAAGAAAAAGAATACACCATTCAACTCTTTCTCCTCCATTTGCTTCAGTTGCTATTACAACTCTTTGCTTTCTAAAGGTAATTTGTTGTTTTGGTTTTTAATCTTGAATTTCATTTTCTCGATTTCCATCTTTGCATGAATTCAACCATGCAAAGATGGAAATTGTGAAAATGAAATTCAAGATTAAAAATCAAAACAGCGAATTACCTTTAGAAAACAAAAAGTTGTAGTAGCAGCTGAAACAAATGGAGGAGAAAAAGTTAAAGGGCATATATTCTTTTTCTTCAATAGATGAAAGTAATGGTGAAATCTATCAATGCATGCCACCTACATATCCACGTTGAGGAAAATAACAATAGGATTATAACTAAAATGATAAAAATGCCCTTAAGGAATAATAAAAATACCCAAAATAGATATGTTGATACCAAAGATAGTACTCTCTCTTCTAATCAAATCGAAGAAAATTTAAAAAGTTGAAGAGGAAGACTGAAAGAGGACAAAAGATGATTGTGGCTTCTTGTTCTTCGGTTCTCTAAATATTTACACTATTATTTATCCCCAATTTGAATTCATCCATGCAAAGATGGAAATTGAAAAATGAAATTCAAGATTAAAAACCAAAACAACGAATTACTTGCAGAAAGCAAAGAGTTGTAGTCGCAACTGAAGCAAATGGAGGAGAAACAGTTGAAGAGCGTATACTTTTTCTTCAATAGACGAAAGTAATGGTGAAATCTGCAACATCACCTACATAACCACATGGAGGAAAATAACAATAGGGTTGTAACTGAAAAATAAGCGTCGAACCCAAAGTTCCACTACAACCAAGGAAAGAGATAGATCACATCTTGGCCAAATGGGAATCCTAGGTATAGGCAAGGGTGGGAGGGATGAGAGAGCAAGCTTAGTGGGGGGGCAAAGGCAAGAACATCCGAGCAAAGCAAGCCCGGCAGGGTATGATGATCTGCCAGTCTGGGTTCTCAAGCTCAAGCTGAAGCAATTGAAGAAAGAGCAGCATAGTAGCATCCATTTTCCCACCCACAATCGAGACCAGAGACTGAGGAGAGCTTTTGAGCCCCCAGTTCTTATGGATTGCTAGCGTGATCGGATAAGGCAGCGGAGATTCATTCAACTATTTCTCTCTCAGAGTATGATGAAATGCCCTTAAGCAATAATAAAAATGCCACCAAAAACATGCATGTTGATACCAAAGATATTACTTTCTCTTCTAATATATATATATATATAATGTGATGGCAGACCAAAATCACTCTTACTATATTCATGTAAACTAGTTTAGTGAACATGATTTGCACGTATATATCATGTCAATCTAAAAATTTTATATAAATAATATTTTTAACTAAAATAAATACAATATTCATATAAATAAAATTAAATAAATATTATTAATCTGATGCATTAATTTAATCTACTATGAATGGGCACATATGAGAAAATCAATTCAATTATTTATAGCATAAAGATATGTTAATAGTTTATAACACATAAAGAAATAATTTGGAGTTGAATAGTTAGGAGTTAAATAATGATTGATTAAAATTTAATTTTAAGAAAGACTCCAAAATATAACAGTAGTTTAATGTTTCAACGTAATTTTAATTACTTTTTTCTTTTTAAATTTGTTACATTTCATACTTTTATTAACAAAATATTTGATAATTAAAATTTTAATTAATTTTAAAGTCTTCAATATTAGAAAAATTAATAATATCTTTCATTTTTCCTTCATAGCCTAGACAATTATTTATATAGAATAGTCCTAGATCAAAAGCAAATTCTAAATATAAATAAATTCCAATTCAAAAATAAATCTTTAAACTAAATAAATAAAAGCTAAAATAATAAATTAAGAAAATAGTGAAAAGACGATTTTGTCTAAAATAGAGTATTTTAATGAAGGGCAAAATGTTCAAACAATATTTATAAGAGCCTTCATGCTTTTAATATTGCATAGATTACTCATAAATCATACAATACTAAAAAAATATTTAAAATCAATGGATGAAATTAATGGACTATGTAGATCTTTTGATGTATTTTTTTGTAAAGTAGACTTTAAAAGAAATTCAACAGACGACTATCAATTATTTTTCGTACGAAAACTTACAAAAGTTTTTTCATTTTTATTTTTTATGTGATAAAAAGTCCTTACTAAATTGATAGATTTTCATTTTTTGTGTTGTTATTTAAATATTCTCCCTAGTTTTGACATTGATGTGAAAAAGAAACTTTTTTTAACTTTAAAAATAAAAGTTTGAAATAAAATACTTTTAAATTGAAATGCAATCTCAGTATCAGTGCAGTCTCAATATCAACGCAAAACTAGCTGGAACCATTTTTCATCGACTTTTCATCACAACTGAAACATTAAACACATAAATATCATGACATCACAAGTATCACTTTCACAATCATGAATGCATGCAAGATGTCCACATAGTTCATTTATTTATAATTCATCAATCAATTCATTGTCTTTCAACGTTTGAGTCAGTATTAGTACATTCTATAATAATCACAATATAACATAGTTCAACTCTTTCAATTGCCCTTAGTCATCATAACTTAGGAAAATTCATCATTTGAGTTCTTCACAAGAAATTAGTTTCAAAATTTTCAACAACATCTCGATATACACATTTAGCTCCACATTTCACATAAGACATTCAATAGATAATTTCATGTAATACAATCGAAAGTTCAACAATCAAAACATCATAAGCACCTTCACACTATCATCGATATATGCATTACAAGCTCATTTCATAATATTATCTCAAAGTCTAAGTCAACAACAATGAACATTATCTCATAATTTAAGTCATACATGTCATCATTTCCACCTTCCCATTATCCAAATCATATCCACTAGAAAAGTTCACTAACCCCTAAATTTGACATTGAAAGAAGATATTAATTTCAATCAACTCAACAAGAGTTAAGGTCCACTTACTTCAGTCAATAGCCAAATCAATAAAAGAACCGGATAATTCACAAGTTCATAAGTATTCACAATCCCACAATTATTTCACATCACAACATTTATAATTATCTAATAAGAAAATCCATGATCAAAGCTTATAATACTATAATTCTATCCCATTTCATGCTACAAATCCACACATGTAGGATAATACAAGGTACAATCATACTTAACAAAAGGTTAGAAATTCACTTGCCTTAGAAAAGTCTCGAATCAAGTCAAATCCACGACTTTTTATCCTCCTCGATATCAAACTCACCACAATCTATTCAAATATGGCATCACAATCACATAATAAATCCCATGTTACTAAATCGATCAATTCAGGTGAAAAGGAAAAAATGGTCAAAAATCTCTTATCGAAAAAGTGCTCGAAATCTGAAAATGAATATATGAAAATGTTCTACAAGTAATAAGAAATTCAACAGGGAAAACCATTTAAAAACTGAGTTAAAATACGATTGAAATCATCAATGTAGCATTAGGAATCAATATTCGAAAAATGTCCAATATCTACAATTAAAAACCCCAAATTCTAAGTTAAAATACAATTTAATCAATGAATTTTTTTTTTTAAAAATAGGTTAGAATATAGTTGCCCAATAGATTTGTTTGAAAACCTTGAAAATTCTCTCAAAAAATGAAGCTTAGAATGTTGAAAATGGCTAATCCCGATATTTTAAAAGAGCTCATAATTTCAAGTGATTTTAATACTCCGCGAACGCGAATCAGGACCTATGAATGCGGAGGACATGTGCCACTGACCTGCGTGAACGTGGAGGTCAAGGCCATCTTAATTTCATGAAGGCAGACCCTTTATCTGCGAATACGGAGCAGAAGATTTTAAGTTGCACCAGATACCAGTTCAAACCAGCAATAACACAACACAAGATATCACGAAAAGGGCTCTCAAAATTCGTTCATAACTCCGTGAACACAAACTAAACATGTAATCGTATTAGAGACGACATTCTAAACTCAATGAAATCATTAGAATTAGAATCGAGACTTCCTTGGCCCAGAACCGGATAAGGCTCGTTAAAACTAGTTTCGGACTCAAATACCCAAAATAACCTCAAAAACTCTAAAAGTTGCAACAAGATCATTTCTAGCATTAGTTTCATCATCTAAAACCAGTGGAACTGTCAAAATTTTGATTTGACCATCTAAACTCTGAATGCTGGCCAACGTCAAACTATGAGCCAAAATCAACTAAAAATACAACTTTAGGTCTAAAATCTTTGCTTTAACTCCAACTTCAGTTTTGCAAGTTCTCCTAGACCAGATTTGACATTTCAAAGATGATAGAATTGATAGAATCACATTCTGATACTCGAAACTCAAGATGACTACAAAACTTAAATTTTCTAATTTTAAGCCTTCAAAAACTCTTTCTTTAACAAAAGTCCAACTTATTGCTAGATTTTCAAAATTTGACTTTTAGACTCAACCAAAAATGACTCAAGACAACTTTCAAAAAGAGAAAAATAGTAATTTTTATCAAAAATACTAAATATAACCTTCAGGGTCATTACATTGGGACCCTAAGAGAGTTTTTCATCAAGCAAGCTCTCTAGTGCCACATCGAGAGATTGAGGTACTCTTAATGGGGGTGGTTTATTTCAGCACCGGGGAGTTCACGCATTCTTACCAGCTTTAGGGAGTGGTCATGGTTCATCCAGAATTCAGAGGCTTGCGGGCTGGGGTAGTTATAGAATTCCATATGGTTCTTCACAACAGCAGTCCACTCTGAATCTTATTTTGAGTGTGGAGACCCTAGTCATATAATTTGTCAATTTACATTTCAAACACATTCAGGTCCACACCGTATTTATTCAGCAACCCCAATAAGAGATACAATACCTCTAGCTAGAGGTCCAGCCCTGCAGACCAGGGTTGTGGTATGATTCAGTCTGATAGCAGTGATCATATTGAAGGTGAGGGAGCGAGTGGTTGCCATGACTTGATCCTGATCATGATAACGTCTACTAGTCCCACCTTCAGGCAAGCCCGATTCCCAATCCAAGGGCACCTATCCTAGCATCTAGTCAAGTCCAGACAACACAATAATAACAGAAGCTATCCAGAACCTGGAAGTCGGTTGTACAAAACTACAATAACTGAAAGACACATATAACCAAAAACATAATATAATATATATATATAACCAAGAGTGCTCCTATGAAATACATAATACTATTGTACAACAATAGAGTCTGAAATAAAAATACGATCATCAAAATAAGCATACTCTGATGAAGCCAGACCTGTCATTGCTCACAAAAATAAGTCTTCTACACTTCTTAGTCCCCCAAACTAAGCGCCCTCGACTAGAAATAGACATACACCATGGGAAGATGCAAAAATAGGAGTAAGTACTAGAATAAGTCACCAGTAGGCATCATCGATTGACCGGGTGAAATAATATACAGTAAGAAACTCAAATATAGATAAAAGAAGTTGTCTCACACATCAATCCCATAACCTCAGCCTAATTTGAACTTGGTATTGTACAGGGGTGCAAGGCCCTAAAAGTTATGCCTGTATGCCACCCGAAACCCCATAAGCTCAGGCGGTATACTTGCACACAATAATAACACCTACATATCATCACAAAATCCTAAACAACAATCACATAAGCCCACAGAGCCCAGCTCTCCACATTATCAAAATAAGGGTTAGTTATACATATGTGTAAAGCCCTAACATCTATGCATGAACACCCCCTGAGCCCTCATAAGCCCAGAAGGTAAACCCACTCACAATATAGGTGTGAGAAGGTGTATGAATCCATAGGTAATCAATCAGGCCACTACCCTTTAGTATCACATAACCGCTGGATCCTCGACCCATTCAAGATCTAATACCACATGGGGACTCAAACCCCTAATATCACCTGAGGACTCAAACCCCGAGTCTTCCAACTTGGCCTCCAGTCCTACAATCAACCAAGGCCAAGTGGTCTGACCATAAGTGTAACAGTAGGATGTATGCCCCATGGGAGGAAAAAACCCCTAGCAGTAATCAAAGGTGTCTTATCTCAATATGTCAATCACGAGGCCTCGCCCCTAGAATAGAATCAATAGGGTCCTCGACCCAAATCTTAGTCAGCGCTTGGTCTTCAAAATCAATATTTTCCACCAAGCATCACAAGTGTGGCCACTGGACTCATGCCTTGGTGTGCGACTACCGGGGTACGCACACTTGGACGTGACCATCGCAACTGACACGATGACGGGGAATATCATCTAGGATGAGATGTCAAACAGTCACTCACTCAACCAGTATATCCAGATCCAGAGTTCTAAGGTCATATCGTGCCCAGAGTCAACATAGGCAATGACGGTCACAATATAAATAACCCTAGGTATCACTATCCCTCTAATCATCACAACCAAACCACTATCTCAAATACACAAAACCAGAAACCCAACATCTAACAATAGTACGCAGGGCATATATCATAATGATTAATATAAAAATGGGTCTAACATGCTGTAATCCAACCCATCGTAGGTAAAGAAGGTGTAAATCGCCAACAATAGTGATATCATAAGTTTTCATAACAACTAGGCCCAACACGTGCACATCTAGCTCAGAACAAGTCACAGTACGACAAAAATTCAACTAGTAGTCTAAGAGTCAATGTGTCTTAGTAATATTGGTAGCATGCTCTCACAGACAACATCATAGGTCAAAATACGTACCTATCTCACGGCATCAGCCCATATACAACCCTTATTAGGATCCCCTATAATCAATAGTACCCAAATATATCGAATTTATAGCATTCACAATCAAAAACACGGGTATCGATCTATCGTAAAACATATCATACAACAGGGCATAACTAACATGTAGCATACATCTCAGTTTAACATGCATACAATTACACCCAATCTAAGGGTAGGGAAAAGCCTAGCCTACTTGGTTGTTGGTGCCTCAAACTCTTAATCACTCTAGCCGATCTTTTCCTTTCCTAGAAGCCTCCCGAAGTTGCTCAACTATGAAAATATAATCCATGATAGCAACATGATCAATTTGGTTGTATTAACTTGAGAAATAGGAGAAATTAGGCCAAAAGAGCCTAAAACGAGAAAATAGGGCCCAGGACTAAAATTCTCCAAAATGACCCTTACAACCTCCCAAGTCTACAACCAAAACTTTGGTCCAAAACAAGCCCTGGAAAACAGAGAAAATACCCAGAAATGAAGTTAAAAACCTTTCCCTAAACAAACCTTCTGTAATACTGCCAACCTGATAAAACTCTCAATCTCTGACACTGAAGTAGGCCTAGGCCAGCTAAGAATAGCCTTGACCTTAGACGAATCCATGCTAATACCCTCACTGGACACCACATGCCCCAAAAAGTCATAGACTCAAGCCAAAATACACACTTAGAGAATTTAGCGTACAATATGTGATCCCAATTATCTAAAGCACAGTCGGAGGTACTGTGCATGCTGCTCTCGACTCAGCAAATATACCAAAATATATCATCAATAAAAACCACTATAAATGAGTCCAAGTACGACTGATATACCTGAGTCACCATATCCACAAATATTGCAGGGGCATTAGTTAGCCCAAATAGCATGTCTAGGAACTCATAAAGCCCACAACAGGTCCAGAAGGTAGTCTTCTGAATATCCTCTTCCCAGATCCTCAACTGGTGATACCCAAACACAAACCAATCTTAGAGAACACTGAGACCCCCTTCAACTGATCAACCAAATCATAAATATGTGGCAGAGGATAATGATTTTTCATAGTCACCTTATTCAGCTGTCGGTAATTAATACATATCCGGAGAGTCTTGTCTTTTTCTGTTACAAACAAGGCAGGAGTCTCCCCAAGGAGAAACACTCGACCGAATGAACCCCAGATTAAACAAAATCTGAAGCTAAGTACTGAGTTCCTTAAGCTCTAAAGGAGTTATTCGGTAAGGAGGAACAAATATGGGTTTAGTGTCCGGCTCCACTTATATCGTAAAATCAATCTCTCATTAAAGCGGTAACCCAGGCAAATCTACTGAAAATACATCAAGGAACTTGCATACAGTCGACACGGACTCCACAATAGGAGTCTCAGCTAACACATCACGCACATGGGCCAAATAAGCTGGACACCCTGCAGAAATCAATCTCTGATCTTGAATATATGATATAATACCTGTCAAAACTCGACTCACAAACCCTTGACAAACCACGGGGAACATCCCCAGTATTGCCAAGGTAACAATCTTGGCATAACAGTCTAATATAGCATGATGTGGGGCCAACCAATCCATATCCGGAATAAGGTCAAAATTAAGCACATCAAAAAGTATTAGATCAACCCAAGTGTCAAAAGCCCTGAAAAGTAACCATACGACCCTTGCAGATTCGATATTCCATAAGTGAATAGGGTCGATACCTAAATCCAGAGGAAAGAGGCTCGGGATTCACACCTAGATGAGGAAGATAATATATATATGCATAGGAAAATGCATAACTTGGACCTAATAAGGCTGAAGTTGACTGCTGTCATACATAGATCATACCCATAATAGCCTCATTAGAAGCCTCAGCCTCGGTCCGAGTTAGTGCAGCATAAAGGTGGCCCTAACAGCCTCTTCCTCGAACATCACTACTACCCTTGGATCTATCGCCCCTTATAAGACCTCTAGAACCTGGCTAATAACCCTGCTAGACCCTATGTGAATCATCCCGCCGACCATAATCCTGACCCCTGCCCCTTCCATCTGGTGTAGGAGCTGATCTGGCAAATTGTGGGGTGGTATATGCTGCCCTAAACTCTAGACAGTCTCGACCCAATGATCTGGTGCCCCGCACCCAAAGAAACCCGAAGTGGCCCTATCCCTATGGTCATGGTCCTGCTGACCCGAGTCACTCTCTCTTTGTCTATGCCTTGCAAGATATGAAGGACCACCCCTGCTAGAAATGTTCGTGCCCTAATGGCCACCCTTAGGAGCCTATAGTGATGCCTAGAATAGCCTACTGGCCTAACCCTGATGCCCTCTATTCTTGGAGCCCTATCCATCGGTGCTCAAAACCCTGTCTGGGAGCCATTGAACTTTCTCTCATGAGTAGTCCACCTGTCGCTGCCCCTTTGGGACTCGCGACTAATCTGCTCTAGGGAGTAAGCATGATTAACATTGTCCGAAAATGAGTGACCTGAAGTCACTAGTGCATGGATGCCCATCCTCAGCTAAGGCCTCAATCCTTGCATGAAGTAATGGGTCTTCTCTTCTTCGAAAGGCAATATAGCTGTAGCATACCAGGAGACAACTTGGAACCTGACCTCATACTGGGACACAGACATATGTGCCTTCTCAAGTAGCATAAACTGATCTAAATGGCGATCATTTAAGCTCTTGGCACAAATCTACTCATAAAAGCCTCTATGAACTTTGCCCAAGTCATCGGTGTGGTATTTATTGGCCCAGTATCCTTGCAAGTCTGCCACCACTGCTTGAAGGTGCTATCAAGTTGATATATGACAAACTCAACCCTTCGAGTTTCAAAAGTCGCAAGTCCTGTAACTTCTCCATGCATTCTATCAAAAACTCTTGTGCATCCTCCCCTGCAGCTCCCGAAAACCACAGTGGGGCCAACCTAAAAATGTATCCAAGTAATCATTAATGCTGAAACTATAATGCAACCTCCAACTAAGCCAGGGCCTCCAGAATGATAGGCTCTACTAGCACCTGAACTAGAGAAGTTGTAGTTGGTGCCGAACCCTGTTGTAGGGCTCTAAGCACTACTAGGATCTATGTAAGGATGAACTGCACCTCTAGTGTCGCTGCGGCAGCGACTGGAGGAGTTGGTGCCTCTGGATATGGTAGAACTAGGGCATTCAATATACACTCCTTAGGCTCAGAGGTCTACCCCTAATTGGGACTGACAGTGCAATCCTACCCCAACCCCATAGATGCACCCTCAGCACCATACCTGTAAAGCACGGATGAAGTTAGATTTTCAAAACTCGAGAAAACCATTGATAGGCCATGGAAGTCTCCGCACCGATCCAAAGGACTCTACTAGATGATAGCTCTGTATTGCTGAGACCAATGAACCTTAGGCTTTGATACTAATTTGTCACAACTTAGTCCTGGTTATAATGGAACTTGTTAGGTCCCACCTACAGGCAAGATGATTCCCAACTCATGGGCACCTGTCCTAGCATCTACGCAAGCTCAAACAACACAATAATAACATAATAATAAATCCAAAACTTGGAAGTTAGTTGTATAGAACTACAATAGCAAAAAGATACAAACAACCAAAAATAATATATATAATATTTTTATATATATAGACACACAACTGAGTACTCCTATGAAATGCATAATACTACTATACAAGGCCAGAGTCTAAAAGCAAAAGATGACCATCAAAAAATGAGAATGCGATGGAGCTAGAGCTGTCGGTGCTTACCAAAACAAGTCTTCTGCGCTCCCAGGTCCCCCAAACTCAATTCCCCCGACTAGAACCTGGACCTACACCATGGAAAGATGCAAAAGTAGGGGTGAGTACCAGAATAATGCACCCAATAGGCATCATTGACCGACCGGATGAAATAATATACAATAAGAAGGTCAAATATATATATATATATATATATATATATATAAGCAGTTGTCCCACACATTAATCCCACAACCTTAACCCAATCTGAACTTGGTACCGTACGCAGGTGCAAGGCCCTAAAAGCTATGTTTATAAACCACTCGGGGCCCATAAGCCTGGGAGGTACACCCATGCACAATAATAATGATGACAGATCATCATAGAATCCCACAGAACTATCACAGAAACCCATAGAACCATCACATATCCAAGCTCTCCATATTATCAGAATAAGAGTCAGTCGTACGTGGGTGTAAGGCCCTAACATCTATGTCTAAATGCCGTCCAAGCCCTCATAATACCAAAAGGTATACCTACTCATAATATAGGTATGACGTGTGTGAATCCATAGGTAATCAATCAGGCCTACAGTACCACAAAACTGCCAGGTCCTCGACCCATTCTAGAACTAATATCACATGGGGACTCGAACCCTTAATAGAATCTAGGGACTCAAACACCTAATATCTCTAGGGGACTCAAATCCCGAGTCTTCCAACCTGGCCTCCGATCGGGCAGTCAACCAGGGCTATCTGGTCTGACCATAAGTGTAATGATGGGATGTATCCCCCCAGGAGAAAAAAATCCCCCTAGCAATAATCGAAGGTGTCTCATCTCAATATGTCAATCATGGGGACTCACCCTTAGATAGGAACATTTGAGGCCCTCAACAAAAATCTCAGTCGACGCTCGACCCTCAGAATTGACATCAGCCATCAAGCATCACAATTTTGGCCACCAGTTTTGGACCTCGTGGCACGACTCTCGGGCCACGGACACCCACTCCATCAGTATATCTAGATATGGAGTTCTAAGGTTATATCATTCCCAGAGTCAATGTAGGTAACGACACTCACAATATATACAACCCTCAGTATCATTATCCCTCTAATTACCACAACTAACAGAACAGAAACCCAACTACTAACAGTAGTATGTAGGGTATATATCATGACAATCAACATAAAATAGGTATAACATGCAGTTATCCAGCCTATCATAGGTAAAGAAGGTGTAAATCTCCAACGACGGTGATATCATAAGTTTTCATATCAACTAGGCCCAATAGGTGCACATCTAGCTCAGAACAAGTCACAGTACGACATGAATTCAACAAGTAGTCTTAGAGTCAACATGTCTTAGTAATATTGGTAGCATGCTCTCAAGACAACAGTATAGGTAAGAATACGTACATGTCTCATGGCATCGGCCCATGTACAACCCTTATTAGGCTCCCTTATAATAAGTAGTACCCAAATATATGAATCTACAATATTCACAATCAATAACATGGATATCGGTCTATCGTAAAACATATCATGCATACAAGGCAAAGTTAACATATAGGATACATCTCTGTTTTAACATGTATATAATTACACCCAGTCTAAGGATAAGGAAAAGCCTAGCCTACTTGGTTGTCGATGCCTCAAACTCCGAACTACTCTAGACAACCTTTTCCTTTACTAGAGCCTTTTGAAGCTGCTTTGCTGTGAAAATATAATCCATGATATCAAGACAATCAATTTGACTGTATTAAGTTGATAAATGGGCGAAATTAGGCCAAAGATCCTAAAACGAGAAAATAGGGCCCACACCTGAAATCTCCAATAAAATTCTTGAAAATGACCACTACAGCCTCTTAGTCTACAACCAAAAATTCAGCCCTAAACAAGCCCCCGAAGATTGAAAATACACCCAGAAACAAAGTTAAAAACGTTGCCCGAAAGACATTCCTTTCAAGACATTCTTGATCAAGATTTTCGAAAATTGAACATTTTCAACCAACACCGTACATACCACAACATTCCTTCCAGAACGTAGAACAATTTAGAGTAAAATTTCATTCAATTTCGCCAAGAATCGGCTACGATATCAACATAAGTTTTCACATTTTTCAAGAAAATATACAGCTAAAATGGGAAAATTACCTCGAAATACACATCTGAACTCCTATCCAACTTGACCATGACATTTTTTGAAAAATTTTGAGTCACGTGGACCTTTGATTTGTCAAAAACACACATCCAAAGAAATTTTTATAGCTAAAATACTATGGAAACTATAGTTGTTCGCAAAAGGGATGACCCTTACATAGGAAACCCTCATAGCCTCCGCGAACGCATATAAGGTCCCTAGAACACAGATGTGACTCCCCATAACCCTATCCTAACATGTCCTATGTTTCAAGTCTAATTCTTATATATGAGAAGTGTATTAGCGTAATAAGAAACCTCTAGTACTTAGTCAAGTTCAAAATTTTCCTATAAACTGAGTTTCTAGTATTGGTTATACAAGGGTCAACTTTAAACAATCATAAACCTAAGGCGGCCCATGGCCTACCAAATGAAAAGCCTTTGAATTAGCTTTCCAACCCAATTGGTTTCACCTTACTTGGAGTTCTGAGTAAAAAGATATGGTCATTTTATTGAAGAGTGTCAGAGCAGAATGATATTACGAAACCTATTTACGGGCCATAAATCAAAGTACGGCCCGTCTGCTAATTTGTGGAAAAAGTCCTAAAATTCATATTTTTGGTCTCAAACTTTACGGACCAATCTACGGGTCGTAGTAACTTCTACGGGCCATGGATTGGGCTCGTGGAATTGATCTAGAGACCTCAAAATTTGACCAAAGGGAAACTATGGGCCGTGGAATGTTCTCTGGGCCGTAGATGGGCCCACAGATGACTTCTTGCAGCTTTTTAAGAAAGGTTATTTTGATATTTTCCCACCCTTTCCAATTCTAAAACTGGCGTTTTTACACTAAAATAAAGCCTTAAACATTTCAGTGCAATATTTTTACGCTAAATCACTCTCTCAAACATAGAAGCAAGGTTTCAAGAGAGAAAGGGGAAAGGGTTTGAAACTTGAGAATTCTTCCAATCTCTTTCAATGTTCAAAACTTCCACGTATGTAAGGCTAACCAAAACATGGATTCTGTTTTTCCATGTGCCCCATAACCTGGATTGATGGTAATGTCAGTAAAATAATTCTCCTATGAATTCTTAAAATCTAATGTATTTTTACATAATCTTGTATGAATTACTATTTTTATGATTTAATTACTTAAATTTGATGATTTTATCTTAATACATAAACCCTAGCATGAATTCTTGTTGTTTTCACATATTTTAATTAGATGAGCATGCATAAGTATAATTTGAGCCTAAAGAGTATATGAAATCCCTAAATGCTTTGACTCTACTTTTTTTTCTGAGTGCTACGAGTTAGAATGATGCATGATAGAATCCTTATGAGTCAAGAGCTGAACCTTAAAATGATGTAATCAAGGAGTCGATGGTTGATGTGATGAATTGAGTTGAAAAATGTCCAATGACACTAGATGACTGAGTTAACCATAGGTTGATGTCTTATGAGCATATTGAATCTTGGGAGGACTATTGAACACCGAATTAAGTAAGAGCAAGTCCAACTTGAACTCAATAACTACGTAGGCCATTGTAGGAGAGAATTGAACCATAAATTAGATGTTTCCTATTAGCCCAAAAAGAAGACTTGATGTTATTGATTTTGGATCCACTGATGGGATGTCCTATACCCTTGGTAGGGTATTGCATGGATGTGGTAACAACATTGCATCGTTTTATCATCATCGGCTCATAGGTAATGGTTGTCGGTTAGAGAAACTCCCAAATAGGCCTTGATAGTACTCTAAGTGGATGGGATGTAAATGATAGTTGAGTAGTCATTGTCTAAATTACATTTTTACTTTAGACTCTTGACGTGATGATTGAGTTTTCTATTCCTTGAGTTGAGCTATTTGAGTTGATGTTATTCTTCCTTTATATATTTCTCTCTTCTATTTTACATACTCGTACATTCCACGCACTGACGTCCATTGGGCCTGCATCTTTTCATGATGCAGAGACATATCTAGCGGTCATCAATAAGCACCCTGTTGAAGACCTACTTTCATTCAGTTGACTATGAGTCTTCCTCTACTTTCAGAAGATATCATGTCTTCTCTTTCTAGTTTGAGTTTTAGCCTTTTATTTTATTTTGATGTAGCCATAGGTCTGTCACTAGCTCTACTTAGTCAGATGTTCTAGAGGCTTCATAGACTAAACTGTTGATGTGATGGGAAGTTATCTTTGACCCATCTCGTTCACACTAGTCTTATTCAGTTGATGGATAGCTTGTTTTGCCTTTGGCCCTATTATTATCAATTTTCATTTGTTTTCATTGAGTATTTGCATTCATGGATATCTTCCGCTACTAGAATGTGATTGAACGAATGTGATGAGGCTGAATGGTTTGCTTGGTGACTAGCAATAGTCTTTGAATGCCGACCACGCCAATGGTACCCTCCCAGGGAGTGACAAACTTGGTATCAGAGCATGGAGTTCAAGAGTCATAAGTAGTCTATGAAGTCATGTCTAGTAGAGTCTTGTTTATAGGTGTGTTGTGCACCACATGTCATAAGCAGGAGGCTATAAGACATTAGAAATTGTTTCACTTTCTTGTATTATGAGTTCGTCAAATAAAGTTTAACTCTATTAAAGTATCTATCTAATTCATGCTTTATGCACTTGCAGATCATGCCTCTTAAGCGTACCGCCATCCAAAGAAATGTTTCAACTAACAACATTGAGAATCCCTCACCAGAGATTCCCCCTCAGATGGAGACAAGAGGCCAGGGTCGACATGCTAGACTCACTTGAACTCCCCAGGCACCTACTACTTCACCTACACCTACTGCAGAGGCAGATTTCAAAGGAGCTATCACTATTCTCACCCACCTGGTAGCTTCCCAAAGTGGGAATCTGAGCTAACAGGCTCCTAGCTTTAACTCCCAAGAGCTAACTGCTGTGATGAGATAGAGATTTTCTAAGGATGACCCCACCAATCTTCATAGGGTCTAAGGTTAGGGAATACCCCCAAAATTTTATTTATTAGATGTGGAAAGTGTTGACAGCCATGCATCCGATAGAAATAGAGGGAGTTAAACTTGCTTCCTATCAACTCAAGGATGTGGAAAATGTCTGGTACAATCAATGGGAAGAAAGCCGAGATGAGAATGTTGAGCCTACCATTTGGGATGACTTTGAGAGTGCCTTTCTTGATCATTTCTTTCCTCGAGAGTTGAGGGAAGTGAAGGTTGAGGAGTTTGTTAACTTGAAGCAGGAAGGGATGACTGTCAAAGAATATAGCCTCAAATTCATACAGCTATCCAGGTATGCTCCAGAGATGGTCCCCGATGTGAGGTCTAGGATGAGAAAGTTCATATCCGGCTTGGGTAAGTATATAAAAAAGAAGTGCAAAGCGACATTGCTAATTCTAGACATGGACATCTCTAGGCTTATGGTTTATGTGTAACAACTTGAGGAGGACAAAAACAAGGATAAGGAGGAGTACTTGAGCAAGAAGGCTAAGCCAGCAGAGCATGAGCCTAGCTAGCATAAACAGAGTAAGGGGGACAGGTCATATTTTCAGAAGAGGTCTTCAAATTATGCACAATCCTCAGTAAGTGTATAAGCTCCTAGTAACTGTATATTAGAAGTCTTAGGGCTATCAGAATTCCAGAGCTCGGGTTCTCAATCCCAAGCTAGTGTGGCTCAAGGTTCGAGGGGGAAACCAATATATGGCAGGTGTGGCGAGCTCCTCTCTAAAGACTCGGGTGTTGTACGACTTCATTGGAGCTTGGTAATATGGTTCTGGATAAGTTTTGGACCAAGGTGAGGCTCCATGGGAGCCCTCATGGTCCGTGTGAGGCTATATGGACTGTGTGGAGCCTTCATAGAGTGGCCCTTGGTTTTATAAGGAGTGTATGGCCCTTAACATAGAGTTCTAAACTATGGCATGCCAAGGATGGACCCCATACGGGCCGTGTAACACTTCACGGATTGTATGGTGGCCTTACCCTTGAAATCCCACAGTTTTAGGACCAAGTATAGCGGTACATCCAAGTATACGATCCATACACGATCCATACAAGGTGGTACAGTTCATATGGCCTTCCGTGTGGCTTCTAGAGTGAAATTTATATAAGTATGGAATTATCGTCTTCGTCATGGAGAAACTTTTCAGGGGTAGTGGTACAGGCAACCACACGGACCATGTGGCCTTGTACGACCCCTCCGTATGGATGATTTCATTGATAAAATCTAAGTATGGGATTACCATTTCGGACCTTCGTTAAGTATTATTTTTCAAGTTTTAGATCACAGATATGTATACAGTCCGTATAGCATGTCACGGACCGTATAGTCATCCATGAAACAACATCTTTTAATTTTTTAACTCATTTCATTAAGGACATTTTCATAATAATAGATTATTCCAAGGGTCTTTTGTGACTTCCTATGCTACTTAAAGACTTTCTAATGACCTAAACCTTATTCTTCTTATTCAAATTCATTCCTCACATTTGAAATTATCTCAGGTCTCTCTTGAAGAACTCTAGTGAGAATTAAGCTTGAAATCAAGGAAGGGCTCTTTCTTCACCAAATTTCTTCTTGACTCTTCTTCTTTAGCAAAGGAATGTGGGTTTGATTCTTGGTCTCTTTCAACCAAGAAGACCCAAACTCTTTTACACTCAATTTCATGAAATTTTAGCTACTTTAAATATGAGTTTTCAATATTATTGTTTATTAAATTCAATGGATGTATGGGCCATGATTAAATGCTTATTTTAATGTGATTTATGCCTTAGTATGATGAAATTCATTGAAGTTATAAATTTATGAAAGTTCATGTTCCCTTTAAAGCTTGATTTGTGCATAGGTAATCTATATTATGATTTAAATGTGAATTTTACTTATGTCTTTACTTGAATTCCATGATGTGTTGTTGACTAAATTTGAATCTTTATTACCCATGCTATTCTCATCTCATTCATGGCATGCATATGCATAACTATGGTTTTTATAAAGCTTATGAAGTGGGTCAAGACCCAGTTATGTTTATGTATATGATTTTGCTAAGATTATGATTATGATAAGAATGTGATCACATAAATGTCTAAGATTATGGCTCTTTGAGCAATTATGGGTGTTTACACCACTATGATGTGTAAGGAGCTATTCCTATGCATGAAAAGTATTCATGAAGAATGTTTTGGCTTTTTAGACTATTATGCATGATTATGAAGAATGTGATTTGGCCTTCTAGCCTAAGAATGTATGTAAACCATTTGAAAGTCTTATGTCTCTTTTGTAAGCATGAATATGAGTGTATGTGTGTGTGTGTATGCATTTATGTATATGTATTCTAGTGGGATAATGACCTAGCACCGAGAGTACCTTGAGATTGAGGCTCATCCCATTAGTTAAGGCATGTCCCGCTAGAAATGAATCTCATTGTCCCATAACTATGTGCCTAACATAGGTATGTTTATGCCCCAAGGGGAAAGAAGGAGAAGAATGTTAAGGATCTATCTTTGGCAAGTAGGTCACCTGTTTATCCATTGTGGAGTAAACTACAGAGTTCTAAGTTATAGCTCCCTTAGTCTTATGTTGGATATGGTCCCATCCTCAATATATACAGGAAGTATTTTCGCATCAATGCATCATACATGCCATGGCATATTGATATAAGCTCTTCACTTGTTAGATAATTTCTTCAATATATGTGCCCTTGTCATCTAACATCAAAATGCAGGTTTAGTGAATTCATGTGCATTGCATGCTCGCATGCTTAGTACATTCAAACGTATTAATACATATTTTTGCCTACATGATCTAACCATGTAGGGACCGAGGACTATGTTCATCCACCGTACAACGTCTAGCTTGGATCTTGAGATTTGCTTGTTGTGGTGAGTCCTATCTTCCAAGGACAAACCACCATTCTTTTACCTTTTATTTATGTTATTACTTTGAGGGTGAGACCGGGGTATGTCTTGGCTCCCATCTTATCTTATGACTAGAGGTATTGTTGGACATCTTGTAAACTCCTTTACGTTTTTATGCGAAGTGTTGTGATTGGAGATTATGCTTATAGGTTTGGGTACCATTAGATATTGTTATGTGGATTGGCTATGAGTATCATGATATGTTGCTATGTTATGATGTGAAAGATCCTAAGTCTCGAATTTTCCCCATAGAGTGAGTCATACTTACCCGCCCCTTAATTTTTATGTGCTACATGCTATGTGAATCCATGTTACTCCCATTCCCTATGAATCCCAATAGCGTGAGTCCTACTTTCCTGTCCCTTAGAATTATGTGTTTACAAGCTATATGTGCTTCCAAACCAATAATGTGTGGATGGATGCTATGAGGCTTGTTTGAAGGACTCTCGGGTTCCCATTTGCCATGTCACTTTTAGGCCCTAGGTTCAGGTCATGACATCCACCTAGGTGAGTAGCGGGAGGGCACCAATGCCTGCTATAGGTGCGGACAGACTGGTCACTTGCAGAATGAGTACCCAATGACGAGGCGGGATGATAGAGGTAATAAATCTCAATCTTCAGCAACACCATAAAGAGGTGCCCCAACTAATATGGGCGTAGGTACAAACCGTCTGAAGTGATGGGAAATTGACAGGATTAGAAAGATGCACCAAATATTGTCACGGGTATGCTTCGAGTCTTTTCCTATGATTTATATGTCTTACTTGACCCAGGTGCCACTTTATCTTTTGTAACTTCATATATGGCTAGTAAGTTTGAGATCCTTCCTGAATCTCTTCTTGAGCCCTTCAGTGTTTCTACTCCTACTGGTGAGTCCATTCTAGCTGAAAGGATATATAGAGATTGCATTGTGTCTATCTATCATAGAGATACTTTGGCAGACTTAGTTGAGTTAGAGATTATTAGCTTTGATGTGATTCTTAGCATGGATTAGCTTCATACCTGTTATGTATCTGTCAATTGTAGAACTCGAATGGTCAAATTCCAATTTCCAAATGAGCCTGTTATAGAGTGGAAGGGTGTTTCTGCAATGCCCAAGGGTAAGTATATTTCCTACCTTAGAGCCAGAAAATTAATTTCTAAAGGATGTATCTATCACCTAGTACGAGTTAAGGATGGTGATGCAGAGTCTCCACCTTTGGAGTCAGCTCTAGTTGTCAATGAGTTTTCTGATGTCTTTCCTGATGATTTTCCTGGAGTCCCTCCTGATAGAAAGATTGATTTTGGGATCGATGTTCTCCTCGATACCCAACCTATCTCTATTCCGTCATAGAGAATAGCTCCCACAGAGTTGAAAGAACTGAAAGAGCAATTGAAAGATCTCTTGGACTAGGGATTTATTAGGCCAAGTGTCTCACTATGGGGTGCTCCAGTCATATTCATGTGAAATAAAGATGGTTCCCTCAGGATGTGTATAGATTACCACCAGTTGAATAAGGTGACCAATAAGAACAAATATCCCCTTCCGAGGATTGGGAAATTTATTTAACAAACTTCAGCGTGCTACTGTTTTCTCTAAGATAGACCTTAGAATAGGCTATCACCAGTTAAAAGTGAGAGAATATGACATCCCCAAGACGGCTTTTCGAACCTAATATGGTCACTTTGAATTTCTTGTAATGTCCTTCGGATTAACCAATGCTCTTGCCACTTTCATGGACTTGATGAATAGATTATTCAACAGTACTTTGATATGTTCGTAATTGTGTTCATCGACGATATTTTGGTGTACTCTAGACATAAGGAAGAGCATGTCGGCCACCTTCAAATTGTTCTTCAAACCCTCAGAGATAAAGAGTTGTATGCCAAATTTTCTAAATATGAGTTGGCTAAAATTGGTGTCATTTTTGGGCAATGTTATCTCAGGTGATGGAATTCCAGTGGATATCCAGAAGATTGAGGTTGTTAAGAACTAGCCTAGACCCACCTCTCCAACTGACATAAGGAGTTTTCTGGGTTTGGTTGGTTATAATCACAGATTTGTTAAGGGATTCTCTTCTTTATCCTTGCCATTGACTAAGCTGACTCAAACGAAAGATAAGTTTCAATGGTTCGACAAGTATGAGAAAAGTTTTAACTAGTTGAAAACCAGATTAACAACTGCAACAGTGTTGACTCTACCAGAGGGGACTGATGATTTTGTGATCTATTGTGATGCTTCTAGAGTGGTATTGGGATGTGTTTTGATGTAGAGAGGTAAGATCATAGCCTATGCTTCTAGATACCTCAAGAACCATGAGAGGAACTATCCAACTCATGACTTAGATTTGGCTGCGGTGGTGTTTGCACTCAAGATTTGGCGCCGCTACTTGTATGGAACACATGTGGATGTATTCACAGACCACAAGAGCCTGCAATATTTCTTCACCCAGAAAGAGCTTACCTGAGGTAGAGGAGATGGCTAGAGTTGCTCAAAGACTACGACATGAGCATCCTCTACTATCTAGGTAAAGCTAATGTGGTTGTTGATGCTCTTATCAGGTCATCCATGGGGACCACCCCCCATGTAGAGGAAGAGAAAAACAGTTAGCCAAAGAGGTTCACCGGCTAGGACGATTGGGAGTTCAAGTAGATAAATTGGGCAAAGGAGGAGTTCTTATGCATAATGGGACTGCATCATCTCTTGTAGTGGAGGTAAAGGAGAAGCAAGTTCGAGATCCCATCTTACTCCAATTGAAAAAAGATGTACAGAAGTAAAAATTGATGGCATTCGTCAAAGGGGGAGATGGGGTATTGAGATACCAAAGTAGATTGTGTGTTCCAGATGTTGATGGTGTTCGAGAAAGGATCATGGCAGAAGCTCATAACTGCAGATACTCTATCCATCTAGGGTCTACCAAAATGTACCGACTTGAGAGAAGTCTACTGGTGGAGTGGAATGAAGGAAGACATTGTTGAGTTTGTTCCAGATGTTGAAATTGCCAACAAGTTAAATTTGAGCACCAAAGGCCATGTGGAGTGGCCCAGAATATTGAGATTTTGGAATGAAAAGGGGAGATAATCAATATGGACTTTGCCATAGGCTTACCGAGGTCCTATATACAACATGACTCAATTTGCATGATAGTTGATCGGATGACAAAATATATACACTTCTTAGCGGTAAAGACGATAAACACTATAGAGGATTATGCTCGATTATACATAAAGGAGATTGTAATATTTCATGGTTTCCTTTGTCTATCATATCAGATAGAGGGACTCAGAATGCTTCCCAATTTAGGAAGTCCTTTCAGAAAGGCTTGGGTTCAAAGGTGAACCTTAGTACAGTTTTCCACCCTCAGACTGATGGTCAGGACGAGCAGACTATATATACTTTGGATGATATATCGAGTGCTTGCATCATTGACTTCAAAGGTAATTGGTGTGACCACTTGCCTCTGATTAAGTTTGCCTACAATTACAGCTTTCATTCGAGCATTGAAATGACTCCTTATGAGGCGCTCTACGGAAGGAGATATAGATCTCTAATTGGATGGTTCGAGGTAGGTGAAGTAGGGTTGACTGACCCAAACTTGGTACATCAGGCTATGGGGAAGGTAAATATTATCCAAGAGAAATTCAGAATTACACAGAGTCGCCAGAAGTCCTACACTGATGTTAGCAGAAGGGACCTAGAGTTCGAAATGAGTGATTGGGTATACTTGAAAGTGTCATCCATGGAGGGTGTAATGAGATTCAGGAAGACAGAAAAGTTAAGTCCTTGATACATTGGTCCTTACCAAGAGAGCAGGAAACATAGCTTATGAGTTGGAGCTACCACCAAACCTAGCAGCTATCCACCTAGTCTTTCACGTTTCTATGCTTAAGAAGTTTTTGGGAGATCCGTCCTTATTGTGCCTATTAAAAGCATTGGAGTGAAGGATAGTTTGAGTAAAAAAGATATCCTAGTCCAAATCCTTCATCATTAGGTTCGCATGTTAAGAACCAAAGAGGTTGCTGAAACGACCCCAAAATGTGCCCGAAAATATGTCTTGGAAGTGCTCGGAATCGTAATTTTTATTCATCTCAAAATTCGTGCATTATTTTAAGAATATGACTTCATATTTTTGTTCAGGAGGCGAAATTGAGTAGGGGATGGGTATAACCCCAATTTAAGAGAAACCGTAGCAAAATTTGAAAAATGCAAAAATGCGAATTCTAGTGAGCTAGAGCACCCCAGGCGCAACGTGCCAAGGGTGCGCCAGTGTGTATTTTTTGTGCAGTTTTCTTGTTCGGTCCAAGACTTTTGGGTCTCGGGCCTAAGGCTTCACACGCATGAAAACACCTATACTTAGCCATATTTTGCCTTTATATCATATAAGACATTCCCTAGTATTCCCTCAAACACTTAGAATAATATTTCTCTCAAAATGCAAGTGTCCAAATATCTTTCAGATCTTAAGGAATTCATCCGAGCTTTAAGTCTCCATTCAAGTCTTCACCAAGAAATTCTCCAAAACTAAGGTATGTGGGTTTAAACCATTGGGTTCTTTCACCTATGGTGCCCAAGCTTCTTTTTTTACCTAAATTGCATCATTTCAAGTTGATTTAGTTATGGGGCTTACATATAATGAACTAGACTATGACTCTATGTTGGGGTTTCATGAAATTGTGACTGTTTTAGCATGTTTAGAGCTATAAATATAAGATCTATTGTGGGATTTGATGAAGGATTTTGATGTATATTACTTTAGGGTGTTACCAAGTATTGATGGATAGTTTTACATTGAATTTTCTTGCATGATTTCATCCTTAAATTTTATAGTTTTACACTAGCACTACATTCCTGCCATGTGTTTGATAAAATGTCCAGTTTTGATTTCTTGAATTGAAGGTCCAATGCATGTCTTATGAGTTGAATGACTTTATGATGATGAAAGGAATGTATGTATATGATATTCTCTTATATTGTGTTGGGAGTTGACCATGCCCCACTCGGGGGATTGTGAGCCCGGGTACCCATGTCGAGGGGTTTGTACATTGATAACCATGTCGAGGAGTTTGGACCTTGATAACTGGGTTGAGGGGTTAGTACTTCAATCACCATAGGTGGTAGGGTGAGATAATCCACCAACCAATCAAGGAGTTTGTACCTTGATAACCGGGTTGAGGGGTTAGTACCTCAATTACCATGGGTGGTAGGGTGAGATGATCCACCAACCAATTGAGGGTTTGGTACCTTAATAGACTATGAATTCCATAAGGATGGTCTCTTCTTGCACATGTATTATGTTCTATGTAAGCATGATTTACTTCAAGCATCTCCCATGCATGCCATATTGTCATATATTATTCGTTGCCTATGCTTATGCATTTCAATTATGTTGCTTATCTCTTGTTGCGTTGCATCCTACATACTTAGTACATTCAGACGTAACATACTCTATGCCTACATGATATCACCATGTAGGTATCGGAGCCCCACTTGAGCATCTTCCTCCACGTGGCTAGTATGATTTCTCTTAAGCTAGTTGGTGAGTCTTCCATTCCGAGGACAATATCTATGATATCATGTCATGTACTAAGATTATCTTTCTTCTATGTATGTATTGACTATGATGGTGATCTCAGTTGTTTGTCTTGGCCCCTGCCTCCTATCTAAGTTTTAGAGGTATTAGTGGACATGTTATGTATTGAGCCTTGACTCTCTTGTTGTGATGTTTAATGTTAAGAAAGTTTCCTTTAGCCCTATTGCCCTTATTTCTAATCTAATTATGTTTTTTAATTGCTTCTGCAACTATTGATGTATAATAATATGTAAAGAGGCTTGTTTGGGGTCCTTTCGTGTTCCCCATTCGTCGTGTCACATCTAGGCCCTAGGCTTGGGTCATGATAAACTTGGCATCAGAGCACTAGGTTGTTAATGGTCCTCGGCATTCAACACATTGCGTCGACTAAAGTGTTTTTCATGGTTGTATTGTGTACCACAACTATGCGCAAGAGGCTATGAGGCGTCTTAGGAAATGTTTCCCTTCTTCATGTTCTAAGTCATGCTATAAAGATGAAGTAAGGTCCCCCCCCCCAATGATTATTCTTTGCTATGTTAGATCATGCCTAACACAAGAGAAAGAAGAGCCCGCACTCTCGAGGAACAACTGCCTCATGGTGAGCTCCAGGATGCTCTTACCTTACTTGCTCAAGCTATGGCTAATCAATTCAATCAAGGTCCTAAGACCCTCATGCTCCAACCTCGGGATCTAGGGTGAGAGACCTCATGATGATGAATCCATTGGAATTCTATGGGTCAAAAGTGGATAAGGACCCTCAAGAATTCATTTATGAGGTCTACAAGGTATTGTTATCATGGGTGTTAGATCGGAAGAGGAAATGGAGCTGGCAGCCTAACAACTTAAAGGGATATCAGAAATATTGTTTAATCTATAGAAGAAGTAGAAGGGAATCAATAATGTGGTGGTACGGGAGGAGTTCAAAGTGGCTTTTCTTAATTAGTTCTTCACTCTTGAGCTTAGGGAGGCCAAGATGGTGGAGTTTATGAATTTGAGACAAGGGTCTATGAGTGTGAGAAAGTATACCCTCAAGTTCAATCAACTCTCTCAATATGCTCCCTACTTGATTGTCGACCCAAGGTCTAGAATAAACTACTTCGTGATGGGTGAATCCAATTTGGTGAGTGAGGAATGCCGATCCATTATGTTTATTAGTGAAATGGATTTATCCCATTTGATGACCTATGCCAAACAAATTGAGGAAAGGTTGAAGAAGAGGAGAAGTAATGAGGCCAAGAGGGCGTTTTGAGGAAAAGTTCTAAAGTCGAAAGGGTGGTCGGTTCCATCAAGGCCAAGGGTCTTCTCAGACTTCTAATAAGTGGCTTGCCACTGACTTCCCAAAGGCACAAGGTGTTGGTGGATTGGTTCCTAATAATGTGTATACAAGATGTGGTAGGGCTCATGGGGGCCCATCTTTGAAAGACACTAATGCATGTTATGGATGTGGGGAAGTGGGTCACAAAAAGATTAATTATCTTAGTAACCGCAACAAAGGTAAGGAGGATCGTCCACAAGGTGCAAATGCAATTCCTTTGGGGAGAGGCGGTTAACAAGGTAGTTCCCCATGACACAATCGGTTCTATAAGTCCAAGAGATGCAAGGGATTGAGGAGGATCATGATGTCGTCATCGGTATGTTGAAAGTCTTTGATTTTGATGTGTATGTACTGATTGATCTGGGTGCCACTCCTTCTTTTGTTACCTTTTTTATTGCCAAAAAGTTTCGTGTTGAGACCGAATTGTTGTGTGAGTCTTATAAGGTATCTACTCCTATTGGTGCATCTATTGTTACTAGAAAGTTTTATAGAAATTGTCCCATTTGCATCTTGCATAAAATATTACCTTTTGATCTTGTTGAGTTGGATATGGTGGATTTTGATATCATACTTGGGATGGATTGGTTGTATGCATACTATGCCTCTGTTGATTATAGAACTCGTAGGGTCAAATTCTAATTCCCAAATGCCCCCATCCTTGAGTGGGAGAGTCATGATGTGGTGGTCAAGGGTAGGTTCATCTCTTGCATTAAGGCTCATAAGTTGATATCTAAGGGGTGTCTCTATCATCTTGTGAGGGTAAGGGATGTGGAGTCCAAGGTCCTTCCTGTAGAGTCGATTCCGATTGTAAATGAGTTACTTGATGTCTTTCTAAAAGACCTTCCCAGTGTTCCTCCCGAAAGGGAAATAAATTGTTGAATAGATCTCCTTCCCTATACTCAACCCATATCTATTCCCCCTTACCGTATGGCCCCGATGGAGTTAAAAGAGTTGAAGGAGCAATTTAGAGATTTGTTGGAGAAGGGTTTCATTAGGCCTAGCCAATCCCCTTGGGGTGCATCGATATTCTTTGTGAAACAAAGAAGGATGGGTCCTTTAGAATGTGAATAGACTACCGACAACTCAATGGGGTCACCATAAAGAATAATTATCCTCTTTCAAGGATTGATGATTTATTTGACCAATTGCAAGGGGCTAGTCACTTCTGTACGATTGATCTTCGGTCCGGGTATCATCAAGTAAAGGTGAGAGAATGTGATATTCCTAAGACGTCCTTCTAGACTAGGTATGGGCAATATAATTTGTTGTGATGTCCTTTGGGTGACCAATGCACCAGCCATCTTCATGGATCTTATGAATAGGATCTTCAAACCCTACCTTTATTTGTTTGTTATGGTCTTTATTGATGATATTTTGATCCATTCACATAGTGAGGAGGAGAAAATGGGTCATTTGACGGTAGTGCTACAAAGATTGGGGGAAGAAAAGTTGTATGCCAAGTATGAAAAATGTGAATTTTGATTAAGAAAGGTTGCCTTCATAGGTTATGTGGTGTCGGGGGATGGTATTAAGGTGGATCCTAAAAAGATGAATGTGATTAGAAATTGGCCTAGACCATTGACCCCATCGGATATTAGGAGTTTCTTGGGCTTAGCGGGTTACTACCGGAGATTTGTGAATAGGTCCTCTTCTATTGCTTCTCCTATGACTAAGTTGACTCAAAAGAAAGCCAAATTTTTGTGGACCGGTGAGAGTGAAAAGAGTTTCCAATCATTGAAAGATAAGCTTGTGTCTACTCCAATATTGTCACTACCGAAAGGGCTAGAAGGGTTTTTTGTATAGTGTGATGCTTCAAGGGTTAATTTGGGTTATGTGTTGATGCAAAATTATTAGGTGATAGCCTATGCTTCTAGGCAACTCAAAGTTCATGAAAAGAATTATCCTGCCCATGATCTTGAATTAGCCATCGTGGTCTTTGCTTTGAAAATTTGGTGTCACTATTTATATGGGGAGCATGTTGATGTGTTTACCAATCATAAGAGTCTTCAATATGTCTTCACTCAAAAAGATCTCAACTTGAGACAAAGAAGGTAGCTAGAACTTCTTAAGGACTATGATATAAGTGTGCATTATTATTCCTATAAGGCTAATGTGGTGGCGGATACTTTGAATAGGGTGTCTATAGGTTGCCTAGCTCATGTTGATGATGGTGGCAAAAGGTTGGCTAGGGAGGTCCATCGGCTAGCTAGATTGGGAGTTAAGTTGGAAGAGGTTGATAATGGTGGTGTTGTTGTTGTTTATGGTTCAAAATATTCATTGGTTGAGCAGGTGAGAGCTAAGCAAGATCTTGACCCTGCTTTGTTGGAATTGAAGGCATTGGTAAAAGGTGGTAAGATAGAGGTTTTCTCCCAAGGGAGAGATGGTGCCCTTAGATACCAAGGTAGGTTATGCGTGTCTTGTGTTGATGGCTTGAGAGAAAAGCTTCTTGATGAAGCTCATGATTCTTCCTATTCTATTCACCCCGGTTCTACTAAGATGTATAGAGATTTGAGGGATGTGTTTTGATCGGGAGGTATGAAGAGGGACATTGCCAAATTTATTTTTGGTTGTCATAGTTGCTAACAAGTCAAAGCTGAACATCAAAGGTTGGGCGGCTTAACCCAAGACATAGAGATTCCTACTTAGAAGTGGAAAGAGATTAATATGAATTTTGTGGTTGGGTTGCCTAAGACTAGAAAGGGTTTTGATTCCATTTGGGTTGTGGTTGATAGGATGATGAAATCTGCTCATTTTCTAATAGTTAAGACCACATATGGGGTTGAAGATTATGCTAGGTTGTACATTCATGACTTGGTGAGGTTGCATGGGGTTCCTTTGTCCATTATATAGGATTATGATGCTCAATTTACTTCACATTTTTGGAGGTCTTTCCAAAAGGATCTTGGTACAAAAGTTAAACTTAGTATGGCCTTTTACCCTCAAACGGATGCCAAGCCGAAAGAACTATCCAAACACTTGAGGATATGCTTAGGGCTTGTGTATTGGAGTTTAAGGGTAATTGGGATGATAATCTCCTATTAATTGAGTTTTCCTATAACAATAGTTATCATTTTAGCATCGGTATGGCCCCTTTTGAGGCTTTCTATGATAGATGTTGTAGATCACCGGTTGGATGGTTTGAGGTTGGAGAAGTGAATTTATTGGGACTAGATATGGTTATGGAGGCTCTTGAGAAGGTTAGGATGATTAGAGAAAGGTTGAAGACGGCCTAAAGCCGCCAAAAGTCCTATGCCGATGTGAGCAGAAGCAATCTTGAATTCAAAGTTGGTGATTGTGTCTATTTGAAGTTGTCAGCCATGAAGGGTGTGGTTCATTTTGGTAAGAAGGGAAAGTTGATTCCAAGATATGTGGGTCCTCATAGGTTAATGAGTAAGATTGGCAAGGTAGCTCATAAGTTAGAATTGCCTAGTGAGATGGATTTGATTCATCCGGTCTTTCATGTATCCATGTTTAGGAAATGTGTAGAGACCCTAATGCTATTGTGCCTCTTGATGCGGTGGGTCTTGTTCAAGACAACTTGACTTATGAAGAGGTTTCGGTTCATATTTTGGATAGACAAGTGAAGAGGTTGAGGAACAAGGATGTGGCTTCCGTTAAGGTCCTTTGGAGGAATCAACAAGTTGAAAGTGCTACTTGGGAGGCCGAAGCGGACATGCAAAAGCGATATCCTTATCTCTTCCATTCTACTCAAGCCTAATGTACTAATTCTAAGTTTTCTATATTATCTCAAATCTTAAGTTCAGCCCTCATGTCATTGGATAAATTCATGTTTAAATTGACAAGTTCATCATGATTTTACACATATATTGAGATTTTTGAAATAATGTTTAAGTGCATTGTTACATCCTTATGTGGGCTGAAATTATCATGTTTATGTCTATTAATACCTTTCTTTGACATTCAGGGACGAATGTTCCCAAGGGGGAAGATATTGAAACGACCCTAAAAAGTGGCCAAAAATGTGCCTCGGAAGTGCCTGAAATCGTAATCTCCATATATCTCAAAATTCATGCATTATTTCGGAAATCCCACTTCATATTCTTGTTCAAGGGGAAAAATTGGGTGAGAAATAGGTCTAACCCCGATTTTGCAAAATTTGAAAATCGTAAAAATGTGATTTCCAGTGAACTAGCGCGCCCCTGGTGTGACGTGCCAAGGGCGCGCCAGTGTGTACTTTTTTATGCAATTTTCTTATTCGGTCCAAGAATTTTAGGTCTTGGACCTAAGCCTTCCCATGGTAAAACCTATACTTAGCTATATTTTACCTTCATATCATATAAGTCATTCCCCAATACTCTCTCAAACACTTAGACTAATATTTCTCTCAAAATTTAAGTGTCCAAATCTCTTCCGGATCTTAAGGAATTCATCTGAGCTTCAAGTCTCCATTAAGAAATTCTCCAAAGCTAAGATATGTGGGTTTCAATCATTGGGTTCTTTCACCCATGGTGCCTAAACTTTCTTTTTTACACAAATTACATGATTTCAAGTTGATTTACTTATGGGTCTTATTATGAACTAGACTATGAACTATGGTGGGGTTTCGTGAAATTGTGATTGTTTTAGCATGTTTTGAGCTATGAATCTAAGATCTATTATGGGATTTGATGAAGGATTTTGATTTATATTGCTTGAAGGTGTTACCAAGTATTGATGGATGGTTTTACAATGAATTTTCTTGCATGATTTCATCCCTAAATGGCACGGTTTTACACTAGCACTACACATTCACCAAGTGTTTCATAAAATGTTCGGTTATGATTTCTTGAGGAATTGAAGGTCTAATGTATGTCTTATGAGTTGAACGACTTTATGATAATGAAACGAATGTATGTATATGATATTCTCCTATATTGTGTTGGAGTTGACCATGCCCCACTCGGGGGGTTGTGACCCCGGGTAACCATGTCGAGGGATTTGTACCTTGATAACCATGTCGAGGAGTTTATACCTTGATAATCGGGCTGAGGGGTTGGTACCTCAATCACCATGGGTGGTAGTGTGAGACAATCCACCAACCAATCAAGGGGTTTGTACCTTGATAATCGGTTGAGGGATTGGTACGTCAATTACTATGGGTGGTAGGGTGAGATGATCCACCAGTCAATTGAGAGGTTGGTACCTCAATAGACTATGAATTCTACAATGGTGGTCTCGTCTTGTATATGTATTATGTTCTATGTAAGCATGATTTACTTCAAGCATCTCCCATGCATGTCATATTGTCATATGTTACTCATTATCTATGCTTATGCATTTCAATTAAGTTGCTTATCTCTTGTTGCATTGCATCCTACATACTTAGTACATTCAAATGTACTAACGCATACTCTATGCCTATATAATGTCACCATTTAGGAACTGGAGCCCCATTTGAGCATTATCCTCCACGTGGCTAGTACGATTTCTCTCAAGCTAGTTGGTGAGTCCTCTATTCTGGGAAAATGTATATGATCTCATGCTATGTACTAAGACTATCTTTCTTTTATGTAAGTATTGACTATGAGGGTGAGCCCAGTTGTTTGTCTTTGTCCCCGCTCCTATCTAAGTTCTAGAGGTGTTGTTGGACATTTTATGTATTGAGCCTTGACTCTCTTGTTTTGATGTTTATGTTATGAAAGTTTCTTTTAGCCACATTGCCTTTATTTCTAATCTAATTATGTTATTTAATTACTTCCGTGACCAATGATGTGTAATGATATGTTAAGAGGCTTGTTTGGGGTCCCTTCGGGTTCCCCATTCGCCGTGTCACATCTAGGCCCTAGGTTTAGGTCATGACAGTTGCATCTGTAAAAGTGTTGTGGAGAAGTCAATATGTTGAAGAGGCCACATGGCAAGCCAAAGAGGATATAAAGGCTAGATACCCTCACCTATTCGTGCCTTCTAATGATGAACTTGATGGTAGTAATTCATTTCTACTCTCCAAGTTACTTTCCTACTGTTGAGTTGAGTTCTTATCTCTGAGTTGATGTTCTTCTTAATATAAGTATTTGAGTATACATGTCTTTAATTGTATTCATGCATAATGATGATGTTAGAAGTAGTCTTTGAATTCTGAATCTAATTTGAGGTTGATTTCTACAGTATGAGTATTCGAGTATTAGAGTATTTGAGTTCCTTCTTGGTAGATCTCCTAGTTGCTCATCAATCGAGGATGAATGATCCTAAGAGGGAGATATTGTGACACCCTATAACTCCATCCTCACATATGTGTATGTTTCAAGCATCATTCTTATATATAGCAAGTACATTAGGGTCAACTTTCCTATGAATTGAGTTTCTAGTATTGGATTATACAAGGGCCAACTTTAAACTATCATAACTCTTAGTACACAAAGAATTGGGTGGCCCATGATCTACGAAATGAAAGCCCTTTGAATTACCTTTACAATGCAATTGGTTTCACCTTATTTGGAGTTCAGAGTCAAAAGTTATGGTCGTTTCACTAAAGACTGTCAGAGTAGAGTGGTATTAGGAAACCTATTTATGTGTCGTAAATCAAAGTATAACCCATCTGCTAATTCGTGGCAAAAGTCATAAAAATTCACATTTTTTTGTCACAAACATTGCGGACTAATCTACATGTTATAGAAACTTCTACAGGCCATAGATTGGGCTCATGGAATTGATCCAGAGACCCCAATATTTGAGCAAAAGTTTACGGAAGGGTCCCTATGGGTCGTGGAACATTCTATGGGCCATAGATGGGCTTGTAGATGACTTTTTTACAACTTTTTAAGAAAGGTTATTTTGATCCTTTCCTACCCTTTCCCAGTCCAAAATTGATGTTTTTACACCTAAATAAAGCCTTAAATATGTCAGTTCAATATTTTCACACTAAATCACTCTTATAAACATAGAAGAAAGGTTTCGAGAGAGAATGGCTAGGTTTTGAATACAAACTTGAGAATTCTTCTAATATCTTTCAAGGTTCAAAACTTCCATCGAGGTAAGGCCAAACAAAATATGTATTCTGTTCTTCCATGTGCCATTTAACCCGTATTGATGGTGATAATGAGTAAATTGAGTTTTTCATGAATTTTTCTCGAAGGTTTTTCTTAAAATCTAGTGTATTTCTACATAATCTTGGATGAATTACTATTTTCATGATTGAATTACTTGAATTTGATGATTTTATCTTACTACATAAACCCTAGCATAAATTCTTGTTGCTTTCACATATTTCACTTAAATGAGCGTGCATGAGCATAATTTAAGCCTAAAGAGTATATGGAATCCCTAGATGTTTTAACTCTACTTTTTTCTGAGTGCTATGAGTTACAATTATGCATGATAGAGTCTTTATGAGTCAAGAGCTGAACTTTAAAATGATTTAACCAAGGAGTCGATGGTTGATGTGATGAATTGAGTTGACAAATATCCATTGAGACTAGATGACTGAGTTAACCACAGGATTGATGTCTTATAAGCATATTGAGTCTTGGAAGGAGTATTGAGCACTAAATTGAGTAAGAGTAAGTCCAACTTGATCTTAATAACTATATAGCCAGCGTAAGAGAGGATTTAACTGTAAAACCAAAAATTTCCTATTGTCCCAAAATGAGGACTTGATATTACTGATTTTGGATCCACTGATGGGATGTCCTACCCCCAGCAGGGTATTGGATGGATGTGGCAATGATATCGCTTTGTTGTATCATCAACGGTCCATAGGTAATGGTTGTCGATTAGAGAAACTCCCAAATAGGCCTTGATAGTACTCTTAGTGGATGGGACATAGATGATAGATGAGTAGTCATTGCCTAAATTACATTCTTACTGTAGACTTTTGACATGATGATTGAATTTTCTATTTCTTGATTTGAGCTATTTGAGTCGATGTTATTCTTCCTTTACATGTTTCTTTCTGCCATTTCACATACTCATACATTCCACGTACTCGACGTCCATTTGGGTCTGCATCTCTTCATGATGCAGAGAGTGGTACTAGCAGTCATCAACAGGCACCCTGTAAAGGACCTACTTGCATTCAATTGATTGGTGAGCCCTCCCATGCTTTCGGAGGATATCATGTCTTTTCCTTCTAGCTTTGAGGTTTATCCTTTTATTTTATTTTGAGGTAGTCATGGGTCTATCACTGGCACTAATTAGTTAAATGTTTTAGAGGCTTCATAGGCTAGACTGCTGATATGATGGGATGTTATCTTTGACTAGACTCTTTCATACTAGTCTTATTCAGTTGATGGATAGCTTGTTTGTCCTTTTGCCCTTTTATTATCGGTTTTCATTTCTTTTTATTGAGTATTTGTATTCATGGATGTCTTCTTCCACTAGAATGTGATTGAACGAATATGATGAGGCCGAGTGGTTTAATTGGGGACTAGCAATAGTATCTGAGTGTCGGCCACGCCAAGGGTGCCCTTCCAGAGCGTGATTAAAGAGTTGTGGGGGAACGGCTTTACTCTACGAAGGCTGCCCCCGGCTCCGCGAATACAAAGCCTTTCAGTGGTTCCCCTCCATAATCATACCAGGACCCTTCATACCTGGACCAACCACCCTTCTAGCAAAAATCAACCATTCCAAAACTAACAAAACCATTAGAATCCAATTTCAAGGACATTTACTAGGGTTTTGTTAAAATCTCATTTTAGAAGCTTTAACTTCTCGCTGACTTGCAAATTGCACATTTCTCAACCAAAGCACATTATAACTATCCCAACAACCCCCACAGCTCATATTAGATCTGAAATTACTATACAGAAGCTCAGAATAGCAGAAATAATATACAAATATGAAATTGACCTACAAAGTCATTACAGTGGTGCCATGGTTCAGTAGGGTGGTAGAGGAGTGACTTAGGTAGGTAGAGGTTGGGGAGGTCATTGCTATGCCTTCCTAGAGAGACCCAGTTATCACAGGTATTGTTTTGATTTGCCATAGACCCTCATCTATGTTGTTTGATCTTGGATCTACTTATTTAATTGTGTTTGTTTACTTCTCTACTAGATTTTATTTGCTATGAGATTGGATGTTGGTGCCTGAACTTTACCCTTGTAAAAGACCCCTTAGAGTTAGATTAGGTATAACAATCCTGTCTTGTATCTTTAGCGGGTATTGATACTTGGGTAGACATGATTATTCTTGATATGGTAGACTTTGATGTTATTTTGGGGTATGTATTGGCTTTCTCCGCATCATGCTATTTTTTGTTGTTATGCCAAGACATCAAGTGAAAGGTTTGTGTGGTTCCAGTCCTACTAAAGTTGTCTCTTATATTAGGGCTCAAAAGTTGATTGATAGAGGTTTCTTGTTTTATTTAGCTTTTATTTGAGAGACCAATGTTATTTACCTCTGATAGAGTATATTACCATAGTTCTATAGTTCATGGATTTATTTCACAGAGATCTTCCAAAAGTCCCTCTAAATCGAGACATTGACTTTGTTATTGATGTTGAACTAGACACTAAGCCCATTTCTATTCCTTCTTAGCATAAAGTTCTAGCAGAGTGGAAAGAGCTAAAGGATCAACTTTAGGATTTGTTGAGTAAGGGATTTATTCAGCCTGGTGTATCACCTTGGGGTTCCCCAGTTTTATTTACGAAGAAGAAGGATAAGTTTATAAAGATGTACATCCACTATAGACAGTTGAACAAGGTGATTGTCAAGAACAAATACCCTTTTTCCTAGAATTTATTATTTACTAGACCAAGAGCGGTAGTGTTTTTTGAGATTGATTTCAGGTCTGATTACCATCAATTGAAGATCAGGGTATCTGACATTACTAAGACTGCCTTCAGGACTAGATACAGCCATTATGAGTTTCTTGTGATATCATTTGGGTTGACCATCACCCCTGCGGCAGTTATGGGGTTGATGAATGGAATATTTTTGCCATACTTTTGTTTATAATTATTTTAATTAATGACATCTTGGTTAACTCCATGACTCAGGCCGATCACGATAGGCATTTGAGGATTGTGCTTCAGTGAATGAGAGAGGAGAAATTATGTTCTTAGTTCTCTAAATGTAAATTTTGGCTCAGTTCGATAGCATTTTGGGGGCATGTGGTGTCTAAGGACGGCATTAGGGTTGATCTAGCAAAAATTAAGGTTGTTTAGAGATGGACTAGACCAACCTCAACTATAGAGATCCGCAACTTTGTGAGTTTGACCAGGTACTATCAGTATTTTGTTCAAGGATTCTCCACCATAGTAGCCCCATTGACAAGACTCACCCAAAAAAATGTAGCATTCCATTGGTTGGATGAATGTGAGGAGACCTTCTAAAAACATAAGGTATTGGTGACTATTGCACCTGTTTTGACTTTTCCAAAGAGGGTGTTGACTTTACCGTATATTGTGATGCATTAGGGTCGAGTTAGGAGGTGTCTTTATCCAGAAAAGAAAGGTAGCAGATTATATCTCCACGCGATTGAAGGCTTATGAGAAGAATTATCTCTCCCAGGACATAGAGTTGGCAGTGGTTGTTATCATTTTGAAGTTATGGCAATACTATTTATATGGGGTTTATTGTGAGAATTTCATTAACCACTGGAGTTTATAAAGAATTTTCAGCCAAAGAGATTGGAAATTGAGATAGAGAAGGTGGATTGAGCTCTAAAATATTGTGATGTGATAATTCTATACCATCCAAGAAAGGTCAATATGGTAACTTAAGAATTGAGTATGAAGACTTCTAGTATGAGGAGTGCTATTCAAGTGGAGAAGCGACCCTTTGGCTTGGGATGTTTAAAGATTGTCCAATAGGTTGGTGAGACTACAACTTTCAGATGAGGGCGAGTTGTTTGCTTTCTTGGAGGCCCGTTCTTCTTTAATCGATCAGATCTTTGAGCGGTAGTTTGAGGATAAGAGAATGTGTCTCATTCGATACAAGGTGTCTAAGGGAGAGGCTAAGGAGTTCATTCTTGATTCTAATGATGTTTTTAAGGATTAGGGGTCAGATTTGATTTGTTTGCCCAAGTTAGGTGACTTTATCCTCATTGTACTTGTTACTCCACCCATTCGAGGGAAACAAAGATGAACCATGACCTAAGTCAGCATTATTGGTAGTGTAGCATTGAAAAAAGATACTTTGTGTCTAAGTGTTAGACATGCCAGCTGGTGAAGTGTGTGCACCAAAGGCATAGTGGAGAATTTCCGCGAATGCCCATTCCTACTTAAAAGTGGGAAAAAAATTACTACAGACTTCGTGGTAGGTTTTTCCACTGCCATGGTGGTTATGACTCCATTTGGGATGTTGTTGATAGGTTGTCTAAGTCTGCCCATTTTATTTTGATCAAAGTTAAGTGCACGATAGAGAATTTGGCTCATCTCTACATCTTTCAAATTGTTAGACTTCACAGGATTCCAGTTTCTATTGTTTATGATCGAGGTTTATTGTTTACTTCTCACTTTTGAAAGGCGTTCCAGCATGGGGTGGATACTGGATTAGATATGAGCACAACATTTCATCCTTACATAGACGGACAATCTAAAAGGACTATTCCGATAGTAGAGGATATGCTCTGGGCATACGTGATTGATTTTAGAACTTGGTGGGACTGGCATTTATCCTTGGCAGAGTTAGCATATAAGAACAGTTACCATTCTGGCATCCAAATGACTCATTTTAAGGCCTTGTATGGATAGAGGTGTATATCACCCAACGGTTGGTTTGATTTTGTTACATTAGATAGCTTAGATACTAATTTTCTTAAAGATGTCATAGAGCAGACTCGATTGATTCAGAGCCGATTGTTGACAACCTAGAGTTGTTAGAAGAGTTATGTTGATAGACGAATTTGACCTTCACGGAGGATGAATATTGAGGATTTCACCCATGAAGAGCGCGAAGAGGATTGAAAAGAAGGGCAAGCTCTGCCTCAGGTATATAGGTCCATTTGAAATCCTGAGTTGAGTGGGAGAGGTGGTCTATAAACATGCCTTACCACCTAGTCTATCTTTTTTGCATCTAGTATTTTGTGTTTCGATGCTACGACGTTACATCTCGGATGAGTCTTACGTGATTTCCCTTGATACAGTGAAGTTGAATCCAGATTTGACCTATAAGGAGGAGCTTATGACCATACTAGATAGATAGGTCCAGCAGCTCAAGAATAAGGAGATATCATCAGTGAAGGTCCAGTGGCTACATCGACCTGTGGGAGAGGTGAATTAGGAGACCGAGTCTGACATGTGGGCCCTTTATCCTCATCTCTTTGAGATTTCAGGTATATCCTTTGTCTTATATTTGAAGATGAACATAGTTTTTAGTATTGGTTGATATAATGACCGTAAAGGTCATTTTCAGTATTTTTGAGAAAATTATCATTTTATCCCTCTTGATAGTAACTTCGAATACTAATTGACTGGTTTTAAAAGTTGATTTTTGAAAATTTTTTGAATAGTGAAGTTTTGGCTAAAGAATTGAGTTTTGAAGACTTAATTTGGTTAATTTTGAATCTTCGAGTCACATAGAGAGTTGGGTCTTAAAATATAATTATGCCAATTTCATCAATTCCAAAATGTAAAAATTAATCTAAAAGAGTTGTCGAAATCAGATTTGGAGTTCTAATGTGGATTTAAGGTCCAAAGTTAAAAATTGAGATAAAGTTTGACTTAGGTTTGATTTTAGTTAATAATTTGAGTTTAGGTGCTCGGATCAGATTTTGATGTTTCTAGTGGTTCTGGGAGGTGATTTTAGTGCTAGAATGAGTTTTGCCATAACCTTTTAATATTTCGTTAGCATTTTGGTATTTCAATTCCCTAAAGTTGGTTTAGTTGTGACTTATTGGGTTCTGGACAGGGAGCTCAAATTCAATTTCTGATGATTTCTTTAAGTCTAGAAAGCCAAATTTAATAAGGGAGCATATATGGTTTGTGTATACAAGGTTCCAAACGAATTCTTTGGGTCCATTTCGTGTTTTATGCCTTAATATGATTGCTGATATGTGATATGCTATCAAAATACAGTACTTTTGATGCTTAAAACAAGAAATTTTGAATATTTTTAATATGATGTTAGTTGGTTTTATGTGTTTTTATGCTATATTTGCAGGATTCCAGGGTGGGACTTGATTTTGGGAAGAAAGTATAGAAGTTGCTGAATTTGATGCAGTACGAGATCCTTTATGGGCCGTAGTTCATTCTACGGGCCGTGAAGTGGGTTTCGTGGACAATTCCAGTGAGGTGTTGATTTTCTGAAGTTGATTCTATGAACATGCAGATAGGTTGTAGATTGATTTATGAGTCATAGAATATGGTTGGTGCCCTAAGGATCAAAGATGAGGGACTTCCTGAAGATTCATCAGACGAAAACCCCCCTACGGTCATAAACCACTTTACGGGTCATAGAGGGGTATAGTAGACTTGATGTCCAGATTTCCAACAGCACTATACGAGACCCCGATTACGGGCCATGGAATGCAATACGATCCGTAAATCTGTTCGTGAGGCGTGCCAGCCCAGCTATCCTATTGTGTTTAGACTTATATTTTAAATATTATAAATAGGTTTGCAAGTTATATTTCAAAAATTTAATGCACAGCACATAGAGAACTTGAGAATTAGAGAGGAAAAATAGGGAGATAACATTGGAGAGTTTTGAGAAACACTTGTACTTTGATTTGATATTTAATCTTATAATTCTCTTTGAAGTTGGATTTGTTTGTTCTTAATTCAATTGTGTAAGTGCTCTGTTATATTATTCTAATTCATAAGTCTTACATCTATACAAATCATGAGTAGCTAAATCCACAACTAGGGTTGTTGGAACCATGAAGAACTAATAAGGTAAAATCGGATAATTTATAATTCTTGGAAAGTGTGCAAGCATGTAACTCTCTTCATTTTGCATGTTTTCTAGTGGTGGCCAACATTAGAACTCGCCTAGTGTTACAGACTGAACCAAGGTAGTAATGAATAGAAAAATAAATTAATTAATAGGATTTCATTTATATGTTCTCGTCTAATCAACCGAACAGGACAAGAGGAAGTTGTACTGGGACTAATAGGTAAGGGTTAGTAATCCACATTATGGAGATGGGATAAGTCATGTAGTAAAATTCGTCTCTCGCCTGGACCAAAGGGTTTGATGAATTTAACTTACCGTCCTGCATGCTACACATTAGAAAATAATTAGGTTATCCAGAGATAATAAGTTAGGGAATCATGGGAACACAATACCGTAGTTTCTTTCCATATTGATTTAACATTTGTATTAGTTAGGTTTACTTTTCCATTAATTACTGCAACCCCCCACCCTCCCCGCGCTGGGAAGTAAGTCGGTTAATCACTCAAATTGCATCCTGAATTCTCTTGAGTCTACGTATTCCCTTGGGTTCAACCTTAACCTTGGTTAGGTTCTATTTCTTGACAACGACTGCTTTATCTTCAAAGAGGAAGTATAAGTTGGGCCACATCAAGATTTTGGCGTCAATGCCAGGGAATACGGCTAGACTTGGTTAATTCACAGTAATTGGGTAT
>JAABOM020122543.1:0-22341 GCA_011800125.2 Solanum clarkiae | reverse complement strand
CTTTGAAAATATATATATATATATATATATATATATATATATATATATATATATATATGTATATGTTTATGTTTTCTTATGAGATGACGACTAAGCACCGATAGATGGAGGGTTCACTCTCTTTCCTTGAACTATGTGCCTAGCGTAGGTTCCTATCTAAAGAAGGAGTTTTCCCATAAGGAGAAGGAATAATTCGATTTGATTTGTGATTTGTGAAAATCCTATTCGAAGAGGTAGTTGTCCAATAAGGAAGGTTACTTCATCCGAGATGGAGTTGTCCCGTAAGGTGAAGTATGGTCAACCATTGGCAAGTAGATCACCTCTTAACCGATAGGTGAATTTCATCAAGATTCTATGTAATAGCCCGCTTGGTCTTAGTTATGTTGGTTGAGGTCACATCCGGAATATATATATGAGTGCATCATTTGCATTTCATGCATCATGACTTTCATAGAATCTCATTATATTACATTCTTTGATATTTAACTCTTTCTATATTATGTGCCTTGTCATCTAAAGTTGATATGCAGGTTTTGGTAAGTTACATGTATTGCACCCCGCATACTTTGTACATTCAAATGTAGAAACGGATACTCTTGCCTGCGTGATTTTACCATGTAGGGATCGAGGACCTTGATCATCCACTATTCGATGCTTTACTTGGATAACAATTTTGCTTGAAGTGGCGAGTCCTATCTTTCAAGGACGATCCACCATCCATCTATTTATGTTAAGTCTTTCATTTTCGTACTAGAGGGTGAGCCTATGGTATGTCTTAGACCCCGACCCATCTATGTAGAGACACTGTTGGACAACTTGTAAACGTCTTTACATTATATGCTATAAGTTACAGTTAAGTCTATGTTATGTATTTAGTTATCTTTAGGTACCGATATGTGACTTGCTCATATGTTGATATAAAGATCCTATGTCTCGAATTGCCCCCATAGTGTGAGTCTTACTTTTCCATCCCTTAGAACTATGTGTTGATTGTTGATTACGCTTCCGAACCGATGATGTGATATTTGGTATCTTGAGGCTTTTTTGGGGACACTCAGGTTCCCATATGTCGTGTCACATCTAGGCCCTAGGTTCACGTCATGACAAAGATGTTATCAGAGCCCTAGGTTTGTAATGATCCTCGGAGTCCAACATGCTGCTTCAAGTAGAGTACTAATTATAGGTGTGAAGTGCAGCACGTCTATGAGTGGGAGGCTACGACAACATTCTTGGAATTGTCTCACTACTTCATATCTTATGTCATACTATGAATAGTAGGTTTAGTTCTTCACCTTGATGGTATCCTCGCTCCATTTCAGAAGATTCCTCATGGTAGACCTGCCAGACCAGCCCCAGCTAATAAGGGTCAAGCCCTACAAAGGGCCTGTAGATGAGCCTATCTGTAATGGTGAATGTCGTACAACCGTGCATAATGGGGGATATATATATCTAGACTTATGGTTTATTCCGAACAAATCGAAGGGAGAAATTCAATGAGAGGAGAGTTCATGATGCTAAGAGGGCCCGTTTTCTCTGGCTATTGGGTAGCGATTTTTGTCACTTTCAATAGGGCCAAGATTCGGGTGCTCGAGTTGCTAGTGCTAAGGTACTTCCTCCTAAGGAACCAGTTGGTGGTGGACCGGGGTATCATCCGTGTCCTAAGTGTAGGAAGCATCACATGGGTGATTGTCGGAAGAGTCTAGGTGCCTGCTATGGATGTGGTGACAAGGGTCATAAGATTGCCAATTGTCCTAGAGCTGCTCAAGAGGTGCAAGGTTAGGTGGCTCGGGGTACTTCAGGAGAACCAAGAGTTCCTCAAGGAAGTGCTTCAAGGAACAACAGGTTCTATGCTCCTCATGCTCGTTGGGAGGTGGAAGAGACCACAAATGTTACTACTGGTACATTGAATGTCTTTAAATTTGATGCCTATGTTTTGTTTGACCAGGTGCGAATTTTTCTTTTGTGATTCCTTGGTTGGCTATTGTGTTTGGTTTGAGTCGTAAGATCTTGACAGACCCTCTTATCAGTTACTGCTCCCATGGGTGAATCTATTGTTGCACATAGAGTTATCGTCGTTGTCCTATTTTTGGTGTTGCACAAAGTCTTGCCGTGTGATCTTGTGGAACTTGAGATGTTTGACATTCATGTGAATCTTGGTGCGGAGTGGTTGCCGAGGAGAATATAGGGTTTTTTCCCCAAGGGGGAGATAGTTCTTTGTTATCAAGGCTAAATATATGTTCCGGATATGGGGTAGTTTGAGTGACATGAAATGACGCCGATAGGCTCGGATTTAGTGTTGGGGACTACGAAAAGAGTGAAATTGATAAAGAAAGGTTGGAGGTGGTTTGAAGTCCTCAAAAGGTTTACAGAGGATAGAAAGAGGGATCTTAAGTCTCGTATTAGTGATTGGGTGTATGTGGAGGTTTCATCTAGAAAGAGTGTGACGCATTATAGAAAGGTGGGCAAGTTAAGTTTTTGGTATGTAGGTCCTTGTGAGATTGTTGAGCGGTTTAGGAATGTGGCTAATAGATTGGATTTGCCTTTGGATTTGAGTTCTATTCATTTGGTTTCCTATGTGTCTAAGTTGAGGGAGTTGGTTGGCGATACTAGTGCTATGGCTCCTTAGGAAGGTGTTGAGCTTGGGGAGCACTTGACGTATGAGGATATTTTGGTGGAAATCTTTGATAGATAAGTGAGGAGGCTTTGTAACAAGGATGTGGATTTGGTTAGGTGCGTTGGAGGAATCAATTTGTGGAGAGTGCTATGTGAGATGTGGGATCAAGTATGATGTGACGATGCCTCTATCCTTTACAATCTACTCAAGCCTATGATATTATGCTCTTCCTATTCTCGATGGTCCGAATGTTTTTGCTCTTGAGTTTCATGACATGACATGCATACATGTGCACAAAAATAATTTTTTTATGATGTTTTAACAGATTTTAATATGTTTTGATTCGAGATTTAATGACTTTATGATTTTCGAATGTTGAATTATACATTATACCTTGTGTTTGGAAGTTTCGTGTCCTGATTCAAGCCTTTCAAGCCTTGATCTTGCACATTCCTGGAAAAATGTTCCCAAGGGGGAGATGAAATAAGGACATGGAATTTCCAATCTTATGTATGTTGTTCAAGGCCGTCATGGGTCCCATATGACAAGCCAAGTTCAAAAGGATTTCCATTTGCTAAGTTCGACAAAAGTACTGGTAGAAGGATCAACTTTAAACAAGCATAAATTTTAGCATGCTTGGAAATAGGTGTCCTACAACATTTCAAATGAAATCCCTTTGACTTAGCTTTCCAACGCAATTGGTCTCAACTAATTCTGAGGTCGGATGAAGCAGTTATGGCCCTTTTTGTGAGACCCTCTTGTGCAGTGATGTCACATGGACAGATTGATGGGTAGTGTGACATTGGAAGAGCCGCTTCGATGGCTTGAGGCATGAAAAAGCAATTATCGGCCTGAGGAATGGGAATCCCTTTGAGTCAGCTTTGCAACTCACTTGGTTTCATCTCATTGCGATGTCGGATGAAGGAGTTATGATCATTTTCGTAAGACCCTCCCGTGCAGTGATGTCACACGTACAGCTTGATGACCAGTGAAGTGTGTGACGGGCCTTTTGGATGGATTGGGGTTGGAAAAGGCCATTTTTATCCTAAGGAAGGTGACATGGATAGTGGCACAGGCCGTGTCGCTTTCCACTGATCGTGTGGAGGGTCGTGGGGGGTGTGTCCAATGGAGTCTTGATGGGCATGGGAAGAAATTTGACGGGCCGTGTGGGGTCGGATGGCTTATGCCATTGGGAGTAGGGTGGCCTGGCAACATTTTACTGTCCAAGTGTGGTGCAACGGACCACTACGCAGACCGTGAAGCATCACACGGCCCGTGAAGTGGTCTGTCAAAGTGACGACGATGCTAACTTTCTCCCGAGTGTTCCAATTCGAATTTTGAGGCTAAGTCTTGTCCCACAGGCACTCCACACGACCCGTGGACTGCCACAAGGCTAGTTAAGCCTCCAGTGAGGCCACAGTTTGTCAAATTTTCTATCCTTTCACTAATGTCATTTTCGTAAATTTTAATTACTCCAATGACCTTTTCAGACTTCCAATGCAATCTTAACCTCACCAGATGACATAAACCCTATTCCAAAGGATCAAACTCATTACTCTCATCTCAAATACACTCTCAATTCTCTCAAGAGCCTCCACTAAGACCCCAATCCTAATTTCAAGGAAACTCAAGAAGAAGTTTAGATTCCAAGACACACTTCCAAGCTTCCATTATTTCTCAACTCAATTTCAAGGAACATAAAGTCTAAGGAATGTGGGTTCATCCTTGATTCCTTCTAATCAAGGAGACCCAAAATTATTTGTTCAACAAAATCTACATGGATTTTGCTTACTTTAATTTGGGGTTTTGAATATTATGATTCCTAAAATTCTATTGATGCATCAGTAGTGTTTATTTGATGATTTTAATGTGATTTAAACTATTACATGAGGAATTTCTTTGGGGTTTATAGAATTTCATATGCATGTCCCCTTTAAGACTTCTAAATGCATCGGTGATTACACTATGAATTTAAATGTGGATTTAATTATGTTTTCGATTGAATTTCATATTATATTGTTGATTTTAGATTGAATCCTAATTACCCATGCCATTCTCTCATTTTCTATAGCATATGCATTCATGTACATTGATTATTTGGAGAAATTATTTTATGGGTTAAGCCCAATTATGTTCTGTAATATTAGTTTTGATAAAATGTTAGTTATTGCAATATTGCGATCACATATATGTCTTTAATTTTGGATCTTTGAGCATTTTGGGTGCTTGCACCAATTTGTATATGAATGCGCTATTCCTATGCATGATTATATAGACTAAAATTATGTTTTGTCCTTTAAGCCTAAGAATGCATTGAAATGGTTTTAGAAATGATTTACATCGTTTGGAAGTATGTATATAGATATATATACATATATATATGTATACGTATATGTTTTCTTGTGGGATGACGACTTAGCACCGATGGATGGAGGGTTTGCTCTCTTTCCTTGAACTATGTGCCTAGCATAGGTTCCTATCCAAATAAGGAGTTTTCCCATAAGGAGAAGGAATAATTCGATTTGATTTGTGATTTGTGAAAATCATATTCGAAGAGGTAGTTGTCCCATAAGGAAGGTTACTTCATCCGAGAGGGAGTTGTCCCGTGAGGTGAAGTATGATCTACCATTGGCAAGTAGGTAACCTCTTTACCGATGAGTGAATTTCATCAGGATTCTATGTAATAGCCCGCTTGGTCTTAGTTATGTTGGTTGAGGTCACACCCGCAATATATATATATATATATATATGAGTGCATCCTTTGCATTTCATGCATCATGACTTTCATAGAATCTCGTTATATTACATTCTTTGATATCCAACTCTTTCTATATTATGTGCCTTGTCATCTAAAGTTGATATGCAGGTTTTGGAAGTTACATGTATTGCACCCCACATACTTCGTACATTCAAATATACAAATGGATACTCTTTCCTGCATGATTTTACCGTGTAGGGACCAAGGACCTTGATCATTCACTATTCGACGCTTAACTTGGATAACAATTTTGCTTGAAGTGGTGAGTCCTATCTTTCAAGGGCGATCCACCATCCATCTATCAATGTTACCTCTTTCATTTTTGTACTTGAGGGTGAGCCCATGGTATGTCTTAGCCCCCGACCCATCTATGTAGAGACATTGTTGGACAACTTGTAAACCTCTTTACGTTATATGCTATAAGTTACATTTAAGTCTATGTTATGTATTTGGTTATCTTTAGGTACTGATATGTGACTTGCTCGTATGTTGATAGAAAGATCCTATGTCCTGAATTGCCCCCATAGCGTGAGTCTTACTTTTCCATCCCTTAGAACTATATGTTAATTGTTGATTATGCTTCCGCACCGATGTTGCGAGATTTGGTATCCTGAGGCATGTTTGGGGACTTTAGGGTTCCCATTGGCCGTGTCAGATCTAGGTCCTAGGTCCAGGTCATGACAACCTTACTTTATCCCAAAATTGTGGGATTTTGAGACTAAGGCTACCAAGCAGCCCACCACACTATTCATGAAGCCTCAAATGATTCGTGTGTGGTCCATGGGTAGCGCGCCTTAGTCCAAAATTCCATTTTTAAGCTCGAACACACCATACAAGGCCACACACGGTCCGTATAGCTAAACACGGACCGTGAGGGCTTCCATTGATGTCACTTTGGTCAAAAACTTTCCAAAACCAAATTTCCAAGATCTAATGAGGTCGTACAACGTCCGGGTCATTACAAAATAGGACTCACTTATAATTATACAAGGACTTATATAATAAATTTTATTTACATGTTATCCCTTGATGAGTACTACAAATTGAGCACCATTCATCATTGATTACATCAATTTTCTAGTTCTCTTTAATCCTTTCTCCCTCTTCATCCTCTAGTCACACCCCTCTTCCAATCTTTGATGAGTCGTAGGAATATGACTTGTATAACACCTTGAATAAAGAATTATTGCGCATTCTCAAGAAAACTTGTTATTTTGATGTTGATTGTTGTTGTTTTTTGGGAAAAAAGACTAAGGCATGAAAGAAATAAGAATACGAAAGGAAAAGGATGAAAAAGAGTGTACATAAGAGCAAAAATTGACCCAAGTGTGGGCACACGGGAGCATACACGGCCCATGTACATCCACACGGACCATGAGGCCCATCATGGCCTCACACTTGGATGATGGCAGTGGCTATTTCATGATAGCAAGTTCCACGACACGTGTAACGGATCCTGGAACATCAAATGGGTCGTTATGGGGCTCGTCAAAGTAACTTGAAGAAGGTACTGTCAAAAGTTGGAAGATTTTGGCAAAGTGAAAAGAGACGACTCATTTCACGGGTCGTTGAGCATATAAAGAGTCGTCCTGTGTCCCGTGTAATTGACGTGAAGATGATACCATTGAAAAGCCAGCACAATGGGCAAAGGGAGGTCAGACGGTGCGTGTCACAGATCGTGTGATTAACCACGACCCGTGACGTGGAGGAGTGTGAAAGAAGTTGAGTGAAAATGGCAAAGGCACGATAGACGGCCCATCTCATGAACCGTCTCACTTCACACAGACCATTTTTCTAAACATGTAGCAACACATGACGAGCAGTGAAGTGACCTAACGACAGTCACACGGACCATTTGACGGTCCGTCTACCGTCACACGAGTCGTGTGGTTACTCGTATCCATGCCGATGAACTTTTTCTATTATAAGCAGGATAAGGTTTTCATTATATATAAATGGTTATTTTATTTGGTTTTTAGTGAGCTAGGACGGCTAAAGCAAGAAAACATTGAAAAATATTATTTTCTTATCGATTTTACAAGATTTTGGGATTTTGCTTATCGAATTCAAGCTTGTAGCTTGTGGCTTCATCTATTCTTCAATAGTAAGTCTTTCTATTATGAATTATTTGTATCGTTGAGATCATTATTCATTGAATATGTTGGGCTAAACCCATCCCATAACTAGGGTTATGGGAACCATGACAAATCAATAAGATAGGTGAATATGGGGTAAGTCTCGGGATTGATTAGTGTATATATCATAGTAATCTTTGTTTTAGTTTCTTCCTTGATGAGTCGACGCATTTGGGTAACACTTTATTCTTTACATGCCCAAAAGAGATGTTTTGATTAGGAAAAGATTTCTATGATGAAAATTTGACGTTTTTAACCTAGTCTAAGTACTTGAGACTGAAAGGTGAGAGTACTTCAGGATAAACAACAAGGGTTAGTACATAGACATTCTGAGACCAAAAGGTGATGAATCATAGGTATTTAAGAGGGATCGAGAGATGAATTGAATATTATGTAACTTGTTAGATATTATATACGTAATCATGAACGAGTTTACCACTAGACTCGGCTATCACATTAACTACCATGGAGAACACAATCCTAGCCTCATATAAATTGATTGAAATCTAGTCGTTCTTGCGCTCATTTATAATTTTCTTTAGTTAATTAGTTTTGAAATCCAAAACCCCCATATTTACTTTATGCACTTTAGTTTCGGGAATAGATAGTACATCTGAAACTGGTGCTAATAGATACATTCTCATGCATTCCCTGTGGGATCGACCTCAACTCTAATTGAATTCTATATTTGATTAATGACTGCTTTACTATTCCGTTTGGAGTGTAAATTTGGGCGTATCAAGTTTTGGCGCCATTGTCGGGGAATATGGCAAAGTAATAGTCTATTACTTTCTATTTTCAATTTGTAATTATAGTCCCTAATTTTACTTTTGTTTCTTGTTTTTGTTTCTTGGTAGGGAACCAGCGTTGCATGCCAAACACCCATAGCAAGGGTGAAGCACTTGTTCCCTATGACCCCGAGCTTACTAAATCAATTCGCAGAATGAATGCCCAAGAATGCAAAGTAGCTAGACAGAGAGAATTAGCAGTGAACCCTGTAGGTGGGGGTAATGACGGTCTGGGTGATGATGAAAATGCTTTTAGTGTGGTACCATCGGCAATACCACTTAGATAGGTGCCACTGCTCGGTGTGAGACCCCGAGTTCCTCAGCCGCCCCATAATGTGATTGATGATGATGAGGGTGCTAGGACCCCTGGGGCGATTGTACTTCGCCCACTACCCACAGGTGTTAAGATCACTATCACTAGCACTATACTACAGATGCTGCAGTTGAAAGGGTTGTTCAGCGGAGCAGCAACTGAGGATGCAAATCAGCACGTCCTAAACTTTCTAGCAACATGCCAATCATTTGAGATTCCTGAGGTCAGTCAGCAAGTAACTAGGTTATGGTTATTCCCATTATCTCTTTCTGGTGTGGCAGCTAAGTGCCTGAGTGAGCTTCCATATGATTCCCTATGTACTTAGGGAGAGTAAAAAGAGGCATTCTTGGAGAGATTCTTCCCATCATCAAAATAGCTCAAAATCACAGATGACATTATCTCTCACAAGAAACTGCCGACTGAAGCACTATATGACACTTAGAAGAGATTCAGGCAGAAGCTTAAGTAGTGTCCTGACTATCTCCTCACAGATGAGCATTTGAAGAATGTCTTCTACAAGTCCTACAATTTTGTGACAAAGCCGATTGTTGATACTACTTGTAGGGGGTCATACATGTCTAGGACTTTTTCGAACATCGTGGTGATCTTAAACTAGGTAGCTAAGAACAACAGAGAATGGTACACTAGTGATGGAGACTGTTCGGGGCTCATCTTTTAAATGACGGAGGAGCAGCGACGAAAGGAGGAGGAATGGGATCAAGACATGGCACACATGAAGACCCAAGTGGACTTGCTGGCAAAGCATTTCTTAGGAGGAGCAGAAAAGGTAAAAGTTGTAGACACAATGCCTAGGCACGATGAACAAGGATACAACTTTGACGAAGAGGCTAACTTCTTAGGCAACGAGGTGGTTACCGACCATACAACGCTGGTAATCAAGGTTAGAACTATGGTCATGATCAAAACTATCAAGGAAACTGGCAGAATAGAGACAGTTATAGGAACCATGAGCATCAGAATGATAGTGGAAAAAATTCAAAGTTAGAAGAAATAATAGCAAAGGAACTCAGTAAGTTTGACTCCATGGAGGTAGTGATGCGATATATGAAAGGGGAGATGTCAAATTTTTGATAGTTGCTCAACTCACATTCCACCTCAATCAAGCAATTAGAGTAGTAAATGGGTCAATAGTCAGCAGCCATAAACAAGATAAAAGCTGGGTCGCAGCCGAGCGACACTACTCAGAACCCGAAGAATGACGATCATTGCATGGCAGTAACCATGAGGAGCGGTAAAGTACTCTCTGGCCCTGTTGTGCCCATTAATACAGGTTTGGAGGAAGCTAAAAGCAAGATGCCTAACCCAGTAGAGAAGCATGTTGATGACTTGGGTAAGGAAGCAGAACTAACACCAGCAGTGCCGCAGGTCACTAAAGAGACTGAGGTGACAACAATAGTGACCCAACCTCTACCAGCCATTCCTAAGCCACCATCATATTCCCACAGTGATTGTAGAAAAAGGTTGAAGATGGCAAGTTTCAGAAGTTCTTATCCATGCTAAAAGAGATTTCAGTGAATATTCCTCTAGTGGAGGCACTTAGGCTAATGCTAGGCTACACTAAGTTCATAAAAGACTTAGTGAATAAGAAGAGGACAACTACAATCAAGCTGGCAAACAATCTCCACCACTGTAGTGCCATCGTCACAAGATCTATTGTAGAAAAGAAGGAAGATCCGGGAGCTTTCACTATCCCTTGTACCATTGGAGCATTTGATTTTGCCAGAGCTCTATATGATCTGGGTTCCAGCATCAACTTGATGCCACTGGTGGTCTACAGATAGCTGGGCTTAGGAACCCCTATACCCACTACAATGCAGCTACTCATGGAGGATAGATCGGTAAAGCGGCCCATAGGGATTCTATGCGATATTCTGGTTCGTGTTGCGCAGTTCATCTTTCCGGCAGCCTTTGTTATTCTGGACTATCAGGTTGATTTTGAGGTTCCTATCATCCTTGGGAGACCAGTTTTGGCGACTGGCAGGGTGTTAGTAGACGTAGAGCAAGGGGAGCTGACATTTAGACTCAACACAGAAGAAATGAAGTTCAATGTTTGTGCAACAATGAAGCCACCTAAAGAGGTGGAGATGATGTCCATCATAGATGTTGAAGATGATTGTCTGTCTGAGATCTTACTTGAGGAAATGATGAATGTAGACACAGTAGCAGTGGTGTTGTTGAACTTTGCAAATGATGGTATTAGTGGTTAAACCGATGCTGTGAATGCGCTGCAAGATAGGGGAACCAGGCCATTTGTCCCTAGTAATCTTCGTTTTAGTTTCTTCCTTGATGAGTCGATGCATTAGGGTAAGCCTTTATTCTTTGCATACCCGAAAGGGATGTTTTATTAGGAAAAGATTTCTATAAAGGAAATTTGAGGTTTTTAACCTAGTCTAAGTATTTGAGACTGAAAGGTGAGAGTATTCTGGGATAAACAACAAGGGTTAGTATGTAGACATTCTGAGACCGAAAGGTGATGAATGATAGGGATTTAAGAGGGACCGAGAGGTGAATTAAATGTTACATAAGTTGTTAGATCTTATATACATAATCATGAATAAGTTTACAACTAGATTCGGCTATCCCATTAGCTGTCATGGGGAAAACCATCCTAGCCTCACATAAATTGATTGAAATCTAGTCGTTCTTGCGCTCATTTATTATTTTTCTTTAGTTAATTAGTTTTGAAAACTTGACCCCCTATATTTACTTTAGGCACTCTTATTTTGCGAATAGATATTACATCTGAAACTGGTGCTAATAGATATATTCTTATGCATTACCTGTGGGATCGACCTCAACTCTAGTTGACTTCTATATTTGATCAACAACCGGTTTACTATTCCATTTGGAGTATAAATTTTTGCATATCAATGTTCATCCTCCTTGGCCTAAGTAACAAAAATTGAGGAACTAAATGGACAACATGGTACATGGGGTTCCAATTTGTCATTTGCAAACAATTCTTTTCGTCGAGCCAAGCCATATTAGGTCATATGAAGGTTCATCGTAAGGATGGTTGGGTTAAAGGAACTCATCACAAAAAGTGTTCTCCATTTTCCAACTATCCACAACAACAACGTGCTACTATAAACTCATCAATTATCGACAATAGCATATTATTTTCTACAACAGTATCTGACACTGATTCTATAAATTCGCATCAATTGAGTTCATCTTCAGGGAAAACCCCACCTAAGCATGATTTAAGGCTTCATGATATAAAGACTCTAGCTAGGCTCAGGGGTTTTCTTACCAAAGAGGAGGAAAGAGTCATTTTACATCTTTTTGATATTCCGAAGGAAAAGATTCGCTCAATAATTAAATGAATGGATTTGCCCTATCTTTGCAATTCCTTCATTGCTTAAATTATGTATTATTATGTTTCATCTTTAGTTTTAAACTTTTGGTTAGGTCAATATGTTTTATGATCAAACTCATGCTTAGTTGTGGCGATATGAAAAAGATGAAGAGTGAAGAAAAACTTTAATGTATCTGTTTTACTTTTATATCTCTCCTTGAGTTATCTTAGATGTCATTTTATTTCAAAACTGGGAATTCTATAGATTTCACCTTTTAAGTATGAAAATAACACTAATTTTAGTGTGTACCTCTGATCAAATGCGAGATATATAGATGTAATCTCAAAATCAACACAAGGAAATAATATTTTCTAACTACTTACAAATTAAAAATGACCTTGTTATCTTATGAGAAAAAATGTAAGCCTCTAGTTAAAAAAGTCATAAAATTAAAAATTAGTTTGTAAACGGCTATATAAGTAAATCTCACATCTATAATGAGATAATTTGCTTAATCCCTTAGAATTACTGTCTCTTCAAAGTAATTCTTTTTATACATAAATAAAATGAAAACTCTTTTCCCTTTATATATTTGATTTGTTTCCATCATGATTTGTAAATTTAGGTTAAATTTTGTTACTGTAATCCTCAAAGTAAATAAATTCCAATATAACTCAATCAAAGTGAAATATAAAGTTAAAAAATGAAATCTCTAAAATTATTAGTAAAAGAATCATGGGATATAACTATGGACTATCGTAACACTTTGATGACTTTAAATGCATGGAAGATGAACATAAAGTCCCAGCAATGTATCAGGTTCTTCCTCTATCTCAGATGCTCAAGTGAGAGTAGTTGGTACAGAGAGTGGAGTTTTTTTTTTCCTGTCATTTTCAAGTCAAAGAAGAAAAATGTGAGTGGGTATGTAGGGGTATCAAGAAACATGTGATTGTATATGAGGTCTGTTAGGTCATAATAAGTCTGTACTGTGAGAGAGTAGAATAGACCAAGAAACTTTTGTTGTATATGGATAAGATGTAACCACCTAGTGACAAAAGATTATTGACTTTGTCTTTGATTTTAAATTTTTTGCTTTTATTTTAAGTGTGTGAACAAAAATATCAAAATAAAAAATTATTACTAGATAACTCTCTAGTACCAAAAATAAAATATTAATTTAAAAGAAGAATATTTTTGTGATTTTTCTCTTCTTTCAAACAAATAAAAAAGAGTTGGTATCCCAAAGAGACATCTTCTTTTATGATTTAAAATTTTCAAAGAAGACCTATAAAAGTGAAAATGAAAATTAAAATTATAGATTAATTCTAAATATAAAATTTAATGCAAAAATAATTTTAAAATAAATGAGAGAAAATAATTTTAGTTCATTTTGGACCATATGTGTCGTGCCCCGGGAGGGTACCCTAGGCGCAACTGGCACTCGGAGACTATTTCTAGTCCCTAAGAGAACAACCTAGTCCCATCACACTCGTTCAATCAATAAATTAGCGGACGACTTTCAAGAATAATCTTGCTATCAGTGGGCTATAATACTCATCATCTACGTATATCATACGAAACAAGATCAAAGGAACAATCTCAGTATAAAGAAGAAAAAGGGGGGAAAGAACCCCAAACATCAACCATCATACGTCTATGGCTATGAAGCATCTTAACTACTATCTAAGAAGGTACCATGACAGGCCATGGCTATCACAATCCTAAGAAATAACTTAAGTAATAGAAAAGGGAAAATAAAGACATCCTCCGAATGCAGGGAATGACTCACTAAGTGTCAGTCTGAAAGTCTGGGAACCTCAACGATTCGGCTGCTGATGTCCTCTGTCTACTAAATCTGGTTCATAAAATGATGCAGCGCCAAAGAGGCGTTAGTACGTGGAATGTACTATATGTAAAATGGGCTAATGTAAACAGTATAAGCAAGAAAATACAGTATAACATCAGCTCATCAATCACTTGATCTCAACTTAGAATAAGGGACAGGATTTCATCACATCACCATCAGTCAAGACTCATACTATCACATCAAACTCTGTGTACTATCAATATGAAACCTATCTGGGAGTTTCTATAACCGACAACCATCACCTATGAGCTAGTGATGATACAATTAAAAGATGTCATTGCCACTTCCATCCAGTACCTTGCCTGGTTAAAGGACGAGTCAATCAGTGGATCCAAAAGTCTATGAAGTCCTTTAGGGGACAAAGGAAACATTCGCTTTTATGGTCCAATCCTCTCCTACACTGGCCATGTAGTTGATGGGTGTGAGTGGGACTCACTCTTACCCATTTTGGTGCTCAATGCTCCTCCCATGACTCGACTTGTTTATACATTGCCTATCAATCTATAACACCCCGTGAAAATTCCAGGATGCCCCTAAAACGTAATCGTGAGCACAACTCGTCTTCTAAATCTATGATCGGAAATCCGCGACCAGATTTGCGATCAACGCAGAAAATTGAGTAGGGAAGTGGTCTCGACCCGATTTAAGAGCAACCGGGTTGAGAAACAATTTTGCTAATTCTTTTCAAAACAGTGTCAATCCATGCCCCTGGCATGACGCAGAGGGTGCGAAGAGACACTTTTAAGTTTTACTTCAATTTTTGATGGAAATTGAAATTTCTAGAAAATAGAGAAAATGTATTGGTCGCGTCATAGACTAGTACATTAGTTTTAAAATTTTAATTTTAAATTTTGAGAAGGGTATTTTGGTCATTCCCAGCCCATTTTTTAAGTCCCAAAAACGTGTTTTAGAGTATTAATTCATACAAAAAGGTTTCACAATCCATATGTTTCTAAGTCTAAACGTGCTTTCTGAGAGAGGAGAAGAAGAAAGAGCTTAAGGGTCCTAAGTGAGATTTAAAATTTCCTGAAGGAGACTTGATAACTCTTCAACCCAGGTATGCAAAGGCTACCAAAAACATGCAATTGTCCTTCCTTGTGCCCCAATGTATAGATTAGGTTGATAATGGATTAGTTGATGGGTCTTGAGTAGTAATTCTTTGTGAATTTCTTGAAAATTATCTTTAATTTGTACATATTATCTTAAATTGATGATCATCATACTTGTATTAACTATTTGCATGTATTATTATAAATATTGTATACCTAATTTGTATGATTCTATTGTTAATTATTTCAAAAAGGAACTTAAGGGTAATGTCTAGAGCCTTAATTGTCTAAATATGATGATTTTTGGAGTCTGAGCCCTGAGATGAGCGTATTGATGACTGGAACTGATTGAAATGTTGTTCTTAGAGCCTAATGAGACTAAACCTTAGTTTTGAAGGAATAATCCTACTCTTTGGGTTGATAGATGATAAGATGAGCTAAGGGTTCTTGCCCGTAGAGGCTGAATTATGGAAATCCTTGATGAATTTGTAGACTTATGAGCATATTGAGTCCTGGGAGGAGTATTAGCACTGAAATGAGTGAGGGTGAGTCCCACTCGCAATTATTAACTATGTGGCCAGCGTAGGGGAGGATTGGACCATGAAAGAAGATGTTTTCTTTGTCTCGCAGAGGGCTTGACAAACTTCTTTTAGGAACCCCGATAGACTCATCTCGTACCCCGACAAGGTGCTAGATAAATGTGGCAATGACATCTCTTCGTTGTATCATCATGGACTCACAAGTGGTGGTTGTTGGTTATAGAAACTCCCAGATAGGTTCATACTGATAGTACTCTGAGGTTGAGGTGATAGTTTGATGTTTTGATGGGTAGTGAGGTGATAGATTTCTATTTCCTTACTCTGAGTTAAGGATGAGTGACTGATGAACTTATTTTTATTGTATATAGATTACTTTAGCCTATTTTATATATAGTACATTCCATGCACTAATGCCCTTTTGTCACTGGATCATTTTATGATGCAGATTCTTTAGATAGAGTACTTCAGCAGGCTAATCATTGAGGTTCACATATCCCAAATAGAGACTTGGTGAGTCCTCACTTAGTTTCAGAGGTCATGTTTGTCTTTTCAGTTACTTTGAGTTATTGTCTTTGATTTTGGTAGCCATGGCCAGTCATGGTACCTTCTTAGATAGTAGTTATAGAGGCTTTATAGACATAGATTGGTGATGGCCAACGTTGGGGTTCTTTTTCCCCTTTTCTTTCTTTAAATATTGCAATTGTTTCCGTTGTTTTTACTTATACTAGATGGTGATGATGATAGTCTTGTTGCCCACTGATTGTTAGCTAATTTTTTATTATCTTCTTCTATCAAACTAAATGAACAAATACAATAAGACTAGATTGTTCTCTTGGATACTAGCAATAGACTCCTAGTGCTAGTTATGCCTAGGGTACCCTACCTGGGCGTCACAAACTTGGTATTAGAAAGTTTGAGTGTCCTATGGAGTCTGTTAAGCCATGTCTAGTAGAGTCTTGTTTATGGGTATGTTATGCACCACACTTCATAAGCAAGAGGCTACAGGACATTGAGAAGTGTCACCCTTCTTCTATGATCAAGATTCGTGCGATAGAGTTTAACTTCATGGAAATCTCATTTTATATTGTGTGTTATACATTTATAGAAAATGATACTAAAGAGAACAACCACTCAAAGAGATGTCTCAGCCCCCACTGCTGAGAATGACCAACTTGAAGCCCCAGTTCAGACGGAGGCAAGGAGACAGGGATGCCCTGTTAGGACTGCTGAGGTCCCACAAGCACCCTCCGCTCAGCCACAGCTTGCTCCCACTACCGAGGAAGAAGTTAGGGGATCCATCACCATGTTGACTCAATTAATGGCCTCCCAGGGTAATAACTGAGGTCCTCAAGCTCCTAGTTCTAACTCACAGGAGCCCTCAGCTGCCATCAGACTCAAAGACTTCCTAAGGATGAACCTGCCAGTGTATACGGGCTCGAAGGTGGAAGAGGACCCGGAGAAATTCATTGATGAGATATATAAGGTCCTGAAGGTGATGCATGTTGATGAGATTGAGGGAGTTGATCTTTCCTCCTACCAGTTGAGGATATTGCTAACGTATGGTACAATCAGTGGGAGGAGAGTAAAGGTGAGAATGCGGAGCCTGCAGCATAGGAAAAGTTTGAGGTGACCTTTCTTGACCACTTTTTTCCTCAAGAGTTGAGGGAAGCAAAGCTGGATGAGTTCGTGAATCTGAAACAGGGAGGGGTGACTATGAAGGAGTACAACCTTAAGTTTATTGAGCTGTCAAAGTATGCTCCAGAGATGGTACAAGACATGAAGGTGAGGATGAGAAAGTTTGTTTCTGGTCTGGGCAGGAATGTGCAGAAAGAATGTAAGGCCACTTTACTTATTTTGGGCATGGATATCTCTAGAATCATGGTGTATTCCCATTAGACAGAGGAGGACAAGAAGAGAGATAGAGAAGAGCAGATGAATAAAAAGGCGAAGTCAGCGAGATATGAGCTTAGCCCGCAGATAAAGAATAAGGGTGACAAGTCCTACTGCAAGAGAAGATTATGTCATCCTGCACAATATGTAGCGAGTGATCCCGTTTAGCCAACTAGGTATGACCAGAAATGTCATGGTTATCAAAATTTCAGGGCTCCGAGGGCTTAATCTCAGGCCAGTGTGACACAAGGTCAAGTTATAAGCTTCATCTGGGTGACTATCAGATGGGCAAGGATGTTTGTTATTCATGTGGATAGGCTGGTCACTTCAGTTTTGAGTGTGCAAAGAGGAGGCAAGGCTAGGGGAGAAGTAGACCACAATCATCTCCAGCCCCTCCAACGGGCAATCAGCAGAGAGGTGCTACTACTGGTACAGGAGGTGGGATGAACCACCTTTATGCTATGGGTAATCGACAGGAGCAGGAGGTTGCACCAGATATTGTCACGAGTATGCTTCGAGTCTTTACCTTTGATTTTTGTGCATTGCTCGATCCGGCTGACACTTGTCTTTTGTGACCCCTTATGTGGCTAGTAAGTTTGGGTTTCCTCCAGAGTGTTTTCTTGAACCTTTTTTTGTTTCTACCCCTACTAGTGAGTCTATAACTGAGAGAGTTTATAGGGATTGTGTAGTTTCTATTTATCATAAAGGCACCTTAGCAAACTTGGTAGAGTTGGAGATGGTTGACTTTGATGTAATAATGGGCATGGATTGGCTTCACGCTTGTTATGCTTCTGTTGACTGTAGAACATGGATTGTTATGTTTCATTTTCCTAATGAGACTGTCTTAGAGTGGAACGGAGTTTTATTGCTCCTAGGGGAAAATTTATTTTGTATCTTAGAGCCAAAAAGATGATTTCCAAAGGTTGTATTATCACCAGGTGAGAGTTAAGTGTGAGGATGTTGAGTCTGCTATGCTTGAGTCAGCCCCAATTGTAAACGAGTTTCCTGAGGTGTTTCTGGATGATCTTCCTAGAGTCCCCCTTGATATGGAGATTGTCTTTAGGACTGATATTCTTCCTGAGACCAAACCCATTTCGATTCCACCTTATAGGATGGCCTCCACAGAGTTGAAAGAATTGAAAGAACAATTGAAAGACTTGTTAGAGAAAGGTTTCATAAGGCCTAGTGTCTCCCTTTAGGGTGCTCCTGTCCTATTCGTGTGTAAGAAAGATAGGTCTCTCAGAATGTGTATAAACTACCGATAGCTTAACAAGGTCACTATAAATAACAAATATCCTTTTCCCAGTATAGATGATCTATTCGACGAATTTTAGGGCGCTACTTTTTTCTCCAAGATAGACCTCAGATCGAGTTACCAGTAGCAGAGGGTGAGGGAAAGTGATATTCTAAAGACATCCTTTAGGACACGGTATGGCCACTTTTAGTTCTTGGTCACGCCCTTCGGGTTGACAAATGCATTTGCAGCTTTCACGGATTTGATGAACAAGATATTCATATCGTATCTTGATATGTTTGTGACCATGTTTATTGACGATATTCAGGTATATTCAAAGGATGAACAGGAGCATGCTAATCACCTTGTAATGGTTTTGCAAATGCTCAAAGACCATGAGTTGTATGCAAAATTCTCAAAGTATGAGTTTTGGCTCAAGTCAGTGGCTTTCTTAGGCCATGTTGTTTTGGGAGATGGTATTCGGGTGGATATTCAGAAGATCGAAGCAGTTAAGAACTATATTAGACTGATTTCTCTAACAGAAATAAGGAGCTTTTTAGGTTTGGCAAGGTACTGCCGTAGATTTGTTGAGGGCTTTTCTTCCTTGTCAGCCCCATTAACTAAGCTAACTCAGAAGAAGGCCATGTTTCAGTGGTCTAAGGCATATGAAAAGAGTTTTCAGAGACTTACTACAACATCGGTATTGACCTAGCCAGACAGGATAGTGGACTTCGTGATATATTGTGATGCATTCCAAGTGGGACTGGGTTGTGTACTTATGCAAAGAGGAAAGGTGATAGTTTATGCTTCCAGAAAGCTTAAGATCCATGAGAAGAATTGTTCGACTCGTGATCTCGAGTTGTCAGCGGTCGTATTTGTACTTAAGATTTGGCAACAGTATTTGTATGGAGTGCATGTAGACATGCTCACTGACCACAAGAGCTTGCAGTACATGTTCAGCCAGAAAGAGCTCAACTTGCGGCAGGAGATGGCTAGAGTTGCTCAAGGATTATGATATGAGCATTATCTACCACTCTGGTAACGTTAAAGTTGTTGTGGATGCTCTTAGCAGGATGTCTACGGTAACACTGCCCATGTGGAGGAAGAAAAGTGAGAACTAGCTAAGGAAGTGCATAAATTGGCTCGATCGGGAGTGCAACTTGAGGAGAACGATGAAGGAGGGGTCAATCTTCAAAATGGTTCTGCTTCATCATTGGTGTGGAAGTGAAGGAGAAGCAAGACCAAGACTCATCTTTTTCCAATTGATAGAAGCGATTCACAAGCAGAAGGTGATGGTTTTCTCCAAAGGGGAAGATGGGGTGTTGAGATACCAGGGTAGATTATGTGTGCCCGATGTTGATGGATCATGGTTGTGGATCATAGCTTCAAATATTCCATTCACCCAAATTCTACTATGATGTAGAACGACTTGAGAGAAGTCTATTGGTGGAATATGATGAAGAAATACATTGCTGAATGTGTATCTAAGTGCCCAATTGTCAACAGGTAAGATTGAACATCAGAAACCATGTAGGTTTGCTCAGAACTTTGAGATTCCAGAAATGGAATTGGGAGACGATTAACATGGATTTCATCACTGGCTTACAAGATCTCGAAAACAACATAATTCAATATGGGCGAGTGTTGATTGGATGATGAAATCAGCCCACTTCTTGGCACTTAAGACAACTTATATATCTGAGGAGTATGCCCGACTTTACATTCAAGAAATTGTGAGGTTGCATGGGGTTCCTTTGTCCATCATCTCGAATAGAGGAGCTCAATTCACCTCTCAATTCTGGAGATCTTTTCAGAAAGGATTTGGTACGAAAGTACATCTGAGTATAACTTTTCACCCTTAGATGGATGGGCAGGCAGAGCACACCATTCAGCCATTGGAGGATATGTTCAGAGCTTTCATTATCGAGTTCAAGGTAAATTGCGACAACTACCTACCATTGATTAAGTTTGCATACAATAATAGCTACCATGCAAGCATTCAGATGGCCCCTTATTAGGCACAATAAGGGAAAAGATGTAGATCACCTATATGCTAGTTTGAGGTTAGTGAAGCTAAATTGATTGGAACTAACCTTGTCCACCATTCCCTAGAAAAGGTAAAGGTCATCCGAGAGAGGTTGAAGGAAGCACAGAGCCATCCTGAAGAGACTTGGGGTTTGAGGTTGAAGAAGGCACAGGTGTGAGGAGAAGAGACTTGGAGTTTGATGTGGATGATTGGGTGTACTTAAGTTGTCACCCATGAAAGATTTCATGAGGTTTGGTAAGAAGGGAAAGTTGAATCCACGTTATATCAGACCATACTTGATTGTGAGAAGGATTGGGAAGATTGCTTATGAGCTAGACTTGCCTTCCGAGCTAAATAGAGTCCATCTAGTGTTTCAGGTGTCAATGTTGAAAAAGTGTTTGGGGGATCCTGTAACACCCCACACCTTACAATATTAGTAATCTGCAAATGAAACAAGATATGGTTTGGTCAAATTAGCGCCCATTTTTAAAAGTGCTTGAATCTTATGTTATAGAGAGATATGCGCGTCTAATGCTTAAGAGGGTCGAGTGTATACATGTTTTGTGTCAAATTGAGGAGATCACGGCCTTAAATGAAGTAAGAGAATTGAGGTGCTTTTAGGACTTAGTAAGCTAGCAGGTGAGTCACCTACTTTCTTAGCTTAAATTTGCTAGCTAAACAGAGACTAGGCTTGACGTCAAATTTTTCCAAGTCCGATTATGAATAAAGCTCGTGTTGAGGGTGTGACTTTAGCCCATGTTTTAGCATCATAAATGGACTACATCTTCAGCCTAAGAAGTATAATAAAAGGGCCCAAGTGAACCCTAACCTACTTGGCTAATTGGGCCCAAACTAAGTGAAGAAAAAGTTGGAAAATGGGCCGCCCAAGCCATCAACTTGGAGATCCATTTAGGCCCAAGTGTAAGGGACAAGCTGCTGGATAACTAGCTTATTAATGTTGTATAAGGTGGTAAAAAAGGAAAGAGTAAGGCAACCGAATTAGGCCTTTAAAAAGGGGTTACAAGCAGCAAAATTCATTCACTCTTAGACTTGGGAAATTTCAGTTTTCTCAAAACTTTATTGTTCTTATTTCTTAAGCTAGCATGCATCCACAAGGGAACTTCTAGGGTTCTTGGAGAATCCCTACACCTTGAAGGTAGTGGTAAGTAATTTTACATATATATTTAGTATGGCTTTCTTATAAGAACAAGAAGTATATGCTAGTATGCTGTGCTGGAAATTCTGGACAACTTGTATTCTAAGGACTGTTGTACACTTTTCTTGTTAATTAAGAGGCTTTCCTCTACTTGGTTGGCTGTATTATTAAGTAATACTTAGGTATTTAACAAAGGTTGGTTTTATAGTAATGTAACCAGGCTGCTTCACCACTTTTACAGTCCATAAAAGTGAGTCCTTATATGATATTGCAATTGTGTTCTTAGTATGAACTTGCGGGCTATTAGATAGAAGGCTGTGCCTCACATCCTTCATGACTGAGTTGTTACTGTTCCGAGACTGGTTCAAGGCTGTTTTTATAAATAGATGATGTTGGAATAGTTTGGTTAGAGTTGAAACAGGTTTGGAATTGTAAACGTCCAAATGTAACAAAGAGAGGTAACGTTATGCTGTCCATTTGTAGGTTGTATAGAATTGTTATGTGTTGAGCTTTGTGGGTTGTTGTAAGACTGTTATGGCACTAAAATAGGTTGCATATGATGTGTACATGTGAATGTGTTAGAACCCGTAAGTTAGAACCCATAAGTCCTTAATTGGTTCAATTTGGTAAAGTTTGGGACCAAATGTAAATT
>JAABOM020122532.1:0-22342 GCA_011800125.2 Solanum clarkiae | reverse complement strand
GGGGGACTTGTGGTTGATGTGTTGTCAAAATACAACATATTTGATGCCTAAAACTTAGAATTTTATGTGTTCTCAATGTGACATTTGTGGTTTTTATATGTTTTGTGTTTGTTTTTACAGGAAAACAGGTTGGCATAACTTTTGGAGAAAATTGCAGACTTTTCTAGTTATTGAAGGCTTACAAGACCCTCTACGAGTCTTAGAGCCATCTACGAGTCGTAGAGTGGGTTCCGTAATCTATTTTGAAACCTTTTTGTTTTGTCGAACTTAAAGAAATGCGTCGAGAAAGGGCAGATGTAGGGATTTCCATTAATGAATGAAAGTCCGAAGTTCAGCTATACGAGACCCCTATACTCGTAGATCACTCTATGAGTCGTATAGAGGGGTTTCGTGAAGATTTCCAGAGAAGGACCAGATGATGATGATGAAGTCTACTAGAAGATGATATGAGTCATAGATCAGACTACGACTCATAAAGAGGATCCTTAGCAGTGAAGTACAAGATTCAAGAAGTTGAAAATGAGACCCCGATCATGACTCATAAACACTTTTGATGAGTCGTAACTGCGTGTCGTAGGGTGCATCGATCAATTGTTCTATTATTTTGGGACTTGTTTATAAATACTATAAGTAGTATAATCAGGTTATTTTTAGTAAGGAGGACAGCAGAATAAAGGAGAGAACTTTATTAGAGCACTTTTTAGGGTTATTTATTTGGAGACTAAATATTGGAGAGGAGAATACACTTGTGGATTCATTGTATATTTCAACCTTGTGATTCTCAATACATATTGGGTTTTCTTGTTGTTCCATCTGTTTGGATAAGAGATTAATATTTGTTCTCAATTCATAGCTTCTTTATCTACACATAACATGAGTAGCTAAAGCCACAACTTAGGGTCATGGGAACTATGAAGATCTAATCAAATATACCCAGATAATTTGCAAGTCTTCGAATGGGTATGTGTTAATCAATTCTCTTCGTATTGCATATTTTCCAGTGGTGTCCAACATTAGAACTCGCCTAGTGTTACCTTATCGATCTAGGTGGTAATGAATAGAAAAAGAGATTGATTAACAGGATTCGATGATGTGTTCTTGTCTAATCAACCGAACTAGACCAAGGGGAGGTTGACTGAGACTATAGGTAATGGTTAGTATTATACACTATGTAGATAGACTAAGTCACATAGTGAAATTCGCCTCTCACCTTTGACCAAAGGGCTTGGTGAATTTAAATTACTGTCTTGCATGTTATACTATAGTCGAGAATTAGATTATCCGGAGATTGAGTTGGTGAATCATGAGGAATACAATTCCCCAAGTTGCTATCCATTATTGATTATTTCTCGTTTTAGTTAGTTTAGTTTAGTTTAATTTCTGATTAATCATTGCAACCTCCCCGTTTCGGGACATTAAGTTAGTTAATACTTGAATTGTTTATTGGTGAATCAATTTGGAAAGTCTCTGTATTCTCTGTGGGATTCGACCCTAACCTTTGTTAAGTTTTACATTTGACAATGACCACTTTTTTCTCCAAAAGAGAGGTGTAACTTGGATGTGATCAAAGATTATGATGACGTTGCCGGGGAATACAATAAGACTTTGTTTGAATTCACTGGTTATATAATTCGAGTGTTAATTTCTTAGTTCCCTTGTTTTTACCTTTTGTTTTTATTTTTTTTCTTTGCAGGGTATACTAGGTATTATATGCCCAACATAAGGAGTCAAGGAAATCCCTTAGCTCCAATTGATTTAGAGATCCAACGAATTATAAGAAGAATGGCTCAAGCAAATTCCAATATCGTGGTTAATGAAACTGTGAATCGGAATGTTGATGTTGATGATAAGAATGTAAACCCACCTCCTTTGGAGAATGTTCTATAGCCCAGAGATTTCACTAACAATGGTTAGCAATGGAATCAATATAGCTTGAACCCTATTGCTATAGATGTTACTAGGGCTATTGTGTTGTCACCATTACCGACCAACACAAAATATACTATTTCTAGTCGGTTACTCCAAATGCTCCAAAAAAATCATGGGTTATTTGCTGGTCTACAATCAGAGGATCCACATAACCATTTGCATAATATTGCATTTGTGTACAAGAGTGTAATCGAGACATAAAATTTATCTATAAATGTTATAGGGCGTCGTGTTTTCCCATTGTCTCTTACAGGAAATGCGATGTTGTGGCTATCTGAGCTCCCACAAAGTTCAATCACTAATTGGGAAGATTTGCAGAAGGGCTCTTTTGGAAAGGTACTTCCCGAGGTCAAAGATTCTCAAGTTAAAAGATCAAATCAACAATTTTGAGCAACTTCCAAGTGATTCGATTAGCATTACGTGGGAAAGATTTACTAAGTGTTTGAGAAGCATCCTTGACCACAAGATTGTAAATGATGCTTTTGTAGAGATCTTTTATCATACTCTGGATGAGAATAGCCAAGCTTGTGTTGATACTATAATAGGGGGCATGTTTTTAGATCAACCCTTCGTAACAATTGCCGAAAGGAAGGAACAAGTGGTCACAACTAATCATGCATGAGGGCAATGGGAGAGAGCCTCTATGAGGAGTTCTTGTGTTGTTAATGTTGATTCAAAGCAAGTGAAAATCACTGAGGAGATTATGCAACAACTTGATCAAGTCCGCACAAGCATGGATATGGTGATTAAGTAGAATCAGGAAAGAGTGAATGCGGTAGTCCACCAACCTCCATGTGCATCTATGTAGAGAGACTTATTATGATGAAGATGCTTGCTTTATGAGTGATCAAGCAATAGGTTTTCGAACCAATGCCCAAGGGTCCAATCTGAACTATTGGCGCCAAGTTCAAGGGAGCCCAGATTGGAACTATGCACGAGATGGAGCTTGTAGAAATAATCAAGGTGTTTATTATGAGAGGAATAGGAGTCCTGAAGTAGATTGGTGTATAAGAGATAGTTTAGGAATGGTCCATATGTGACACCACATAAACGAGATGCCAGTACAAGCAATTCTAGAATTGAAGAGATGTTTGATATTTGTTGAAGAAGGCTTAAACACAAGATGAAACTCTAAGGGGCATGAAATCTGATATTTCAAGCATTAATCAAAAGTTAGAGTCTCATTCGGTGGCCATTAAATAGCTTGAGCAACAATTTGATCAAGTATCTATCCAATTGAATCAGCGTCAGAAAGGTACATTGCCTAGTAACACAGGCTAAAATCCAAAGAATGAAGGGCAATGTATGACAGTTACAACTAGAGGTGGCTAGAGTACCATCGACCCTCCTATGTCGGTTGAGGTAGGAGATGTTTGGGAAAAGACAGTTGCTGATAAGGATGTTGTTGAAGGACAAGATTATGCCAAGGATGGGATAGGTGAAGCGGTTGTAGAGCCAAAGAAGTATAAGACTGTTCCAAGGCCTCCTCCTCCCTTCCATAAAAGACTCAAAAAGAGGGAGGAGGAAGGCAAGTTCAAACACTTTCTCTTTATACTTAAGCAACTATCCATCAACATCCCTTTGATTGAAGCTTTAGAGAAAATGTCGAGTTATGCAAAGTATATGAAAGACTTGGTTACTAAGAAGCGGACTATGAGTCAAGAGCTTTCTAAAGAAATTCAACATTGTAGTGTCATCACTACTAAGTCATTGGCTCAAAAGCATGAAGACCTAGATGCTTTCACTATACCTTGCACTATATGAGATGTAGAGTTTGCAAGAGCACTTTGTGATTTGGGTGCTACTATAAATCTGATGCCTCTTGCGGTTTTCAAAAAGCTTGATTTGGTGCCCCTACTCCAACTAAGATGCATTTATTAATGGTGGATAGAACAGTCACGAAATCGGAAGGGATACTTTATGATGTGTTGGTGAAAGTGGAAAAATTCATATTCCCTGCGGATTTTGTGATTCTTAATTGTGAAATTAATTTTGAAGTCACTATTATCTTGGGGAGATCATTTCTGGCCACGGGACGAGCTCTAGTGGATATGGACTCTGTTCAACATCAGATTTAGGGTGAATGATGAAGAAGTAATTTTTGATACCAGTCAGTCTATGAGGTATCCTGATGAGTTAAATAGCGAGTTTTGGACAATTGAGGAAGTCTAAGTACTCAAGAGGTCTAAGTTGTGCCGCAATAATAAATCAGGTACTACTTGGACGACAAACCAAGGATTTTTTATGTTTTAGCTTGGTGTTGAGTTTATTTTCAATTTTTGGATTCTTAGGTAGTTGTTTGATTGCATTTTAGTTGTTATTTTTAACGTTGGGTTTGTTGCAAATATGGTGCAAGGGCATTTCATGGATAGTATACAGGTTCAAGACTAAGCTAGCAGATTTTGCTGAGAATTGCATCTAGTGCAATCTCTATGACTAGACTTACAATTCATATTGGACTTTACGACATATAATCTTGTCTCATAGAGAATTACAGTGAACATGATAAGTGTGCAGTCCACCCACGAGCCAACTTTATGACTCATAAATCAAAGTACGAGTTGTGAATGAGGTTCGTGGAATCCAGGTATGTTTCTAAATTTTGTTAAGTGTTGAGAGTTTTACGAGGCTAGGTCTTACGAGTCGTAGACCAAGCCACGACTCGTAATCGGGGTTTCATAAACTCTAATTCGGTAAAATTTTAAGCATTGACCTGATAAGGTATAAAAGGGGAATCAAATTATTTTACCCCACTTTTACCCTAATTGACCAAATTTCCCAAATTTCTTCTAATCCCCCTCACTTTTCAATCAAATTCTAGCATCCCAACCTATTTTTCGATACCTAGGATTTTCTTGGCTACTCATTATCTATCATCTTCTTCAAATCCATCTCAATTTGTGGTAAGTTTCTTGATTTAATTTTAACTTCTAGAGTTGCTTTGTGATTGATTGTTTGAGTTGAAGATTTTTATTGGGTTGGGTGATTAAGCATAAAAACCTTGATTGAAATTGCATTATGTTTATGGAATTTAAGTGCCTTTGTTTGAATTAATTAGTTGACTCCGAAAATTGAGTGTTTTTCCTTCATGCTTATTGAATCATCACCCATTGTTTGGTTGATTGCTATTCTATTATTTAGAATTTATGAGTTGATGGGTTATGTCATAGTCATTTGTGTTTTTGCGAGTCAAATAGGTAGGGTGGAATTAAGAAGATATTATTGCCAAATTGTTTTGATGGGGTGAATGTGAGTTGAAATCATGTTTTGGGTGTGATTTATCATGTGCTTGAAATGTGAGTACATTTATGTTTGCTTCGATGCTTGTAGATTTAGGATGAAAATGTTCTTGGGCTCTGTGTGATGAATTTGGATAAGTCAGATACCTGGAAGTTCTTGTTCACGAGAGTCTTTCACAACTCGTAGATGAGTCAACGAGTCATAATTGCCCCTCATGGGAAGTTTTAGTGACTTGATTTTCTGAATATTCATCAAATGGGACATTCTATGAGTCTTAGATCCCTGTATGAGTCATAGATAGGTCTTATAGACCCTTTCCTATTTTGAAAATTACTCCCTGGAAATGTCTACAAAACCAGTTTACCACTCATAAACTAAGTTACGAGTAGTATTGGGTCTCGTACAATTCTCCAGTGTTTAATATTATTTTGCATCTCTGGTGTAAAAGACCATTTTACAACTCGTAGTTCTAACTATGACTTGCAACTGGGTCTCGTATTACCCTTTTGAGACTGATTCAATTCAGTTTTTGTTTTTTGTTTCTCGATTGTTGGGGCTAATCATGGTCTATTTATGTTGAATTTATTAGAAGTATGGCCCCGAAAGGAAAATGCTCTAAGATTGAGGCGTTTAGGAGAAAGCTTATTGATGAGCTTACTGATGATGAGCGGACCCCCAACCGAGTAGGTCATATGAGATCTATGATGTGTTACCAGACCCCGAGGATGGGGTGCCATCAGACTAGGGTAGCAACTGCCAGAGATGCACTGACTTAGGCCTAGAGAAAAATCCTTCCCAGTCAGATGAGGAAGGAACTGAGAGGATGGGGAGTAGGATGCCCCAGATGACTAGGTCCAGAGATGAGCAGAGTTCAGAGGAAGGTTCCTAGGATATAGGAGATGTCGAATCCTCAGTCTCATCATCTTCTTCTTCAGAACCGAATGCTAGTACTCGCCGTTGATGCGTCGAGGGAATGGAGGCTATCTTTTTGGAGGGCATGCAGCCCAAAGAGCAGAGCAAGCCCACCCATTTAATATATGAGGAGCCCTGAGTTATTGATGAAGGATTGAGCCATGTCCCAGGTCTGAAGGAAACGATGACATGATATTGGCTCACATGGTTGACGGAGAGGTTTAGACGATACGTCGCGATTCTAGTACGAGAGTTTTATGCAATGTAGGAAAATAAGATTTTTCGAGGTCTTCCCAAGGGGAAGTGAACTCTCACATAACCGAGATTGACAGAGGTGCGAGTGAGATGTCAGCAGGTCGGTATTTCAGTAGAGATGATCTTCCATGTACTTTTTGATCCTGAGTATCGAGCCATAAAATTGACAGCTGAGTTTCACTATATTTGGGGCAGTCTAGAACCATACTTTTTACAAAGGATCAGTACAAAGGACTGAGTTGTTGAGATGGGTGGCCGGTCACATTGCAAAGCAAGGTCTAGAGCCTGCCTGGGTCACCACATATATAGATCCTATTGTGAAGGCTTCACTTTCTTTCCCCATAAAATTTTGGTGGGCGGTTGTTCGAAGCCGCATCCAGCCTAATTTGGTTGATAATGCTTTAACACTGGAGCAGGCGGTACTAGTTGCCAGCATCTTGGCTGGCTACAACATTGATTAGGCTGACTCATAGTGGAGCAGATTCATGAGTCAACACTCTAGAGGGCCGCCTCCATCCCCTTCCCAACTTTGATCTACAAGGTTTGTTTACATTCACGGGTGGAGATACTTCATCAACTTGATCATTTAGTTGATCCCCAGCATAGCTTAGAGGCTGGCCTAATAAAGGCCGATGAGAACCCGTTGGCAACCCAGTGAGCACGACCACCACCGATGTTCACCCCAGAGCCACCTCCTGAGGGTTTGATGACTGACTCTACTACTCCAACTGCTAGTACTAATCAGAGACCCCAATAGCTTCAGGCAGTCAATGTTGAGAGGGGTCCAACTATAGATGCTCCCGCACCTAAGGCCAGTACTTCCCAGACTTCTACACCACGATGGTTTATGTGTCTGCAGTTTCAATTCAAGCTATGACGTAGCATCTATCACGTATTGAGGCCCAGTTTTCTTAGCTTATTTAGTAGCTTAGGCCATGGGTCTAGCAGACTGTTGCGGACGCTTAGGAGTGGTGCAAGGCATTAGTATATCTACTATTGAGAAGTTTGTTTCTACAGTGGATGCCCATATTAATGCCTTTGTGGATCGGGTACAGAAGAGGTTAGCCGAGGCCCGGTGTTTAATTTGTCAGCCGTATGTGAGGAGATTGCAAAGCTTAGGGCTAACATGGCAGCTTCACTTGTGGCGCCCGTGACATTACCAAAGTCTATATCTGCGAAGCCGCTATTTGATCTATTCGCCTCCACGGAGACTCCACAAACTTCCCTCAGGAAGCGCCCTTGCACATATGAGACCTTGGTGAGCAGAATGTACGTGAAAGTTGCCTCATGGATGATAAGGGTGATGAGGATAATGACGATGCGGAGGATGAGCTTCGGCTGGTCTTGAAGACATCGAGGTAAGAGGATGAGATCAGGCTAGCCCAGGAGCATGATAAGGCGATGGGTATTGGCCCATCTGGACATAGTAGAGCAGCTGAGGAGACTACCCCGTAGGAGGGGGATAACCTAACTTAGCTATAGATTGGTTCTTAGGCGTAGAGGTATATTTTTGACCCCTACTATTATATTTTTTCTTGATTTTGTGCACTGAGGACAATGCATAACTTTTTCGATGGGGTGTGGGTAGTTATAGGCCCTGGTGAAGTTTGAGTAGCTTATGGTCCATAACTACACCAAATTCTGATCCCGATGTTTTCTTGTCTGTGTTTTTTTTTCTCATGGATATTTAATATCTATTGAACTGACACATTTAGGATGTTTATATAATATTTGTAGCATATAGTACTAATGTTCATGGCATATAGCATGTTATTTATGTTTTGTTTTAAAAATTGATACCCACTAAAATTTTTGATTAGTAGTTAAATGAAAACCATGCATGTTTGGGTATTTGGCAATAGCTATTCTGATAAGTGAGGGTAATTTGAGACATGAAGCATGATTTGTGAGTTGCTTGTTGACAATCTATGCAATGCCATATGATTGTGAGCTTATTTTGCTAAATTCATGCATTTCTGTGCTAATTCGGAACTTCCCCTGTTACTCTAAGTTAGATTGTACATTAAATGGATTAGGAAAGGATCTTAGGCCTTTATCATTTAAATTAGTCTACTTTAGCCTATAATAACCAACGAAATGATGTTTTATCCCTTGCTCCAAATATTTGAGCCTTACATGAACCAATTCTTTCAAAAACACCTAATTAGCCTAACTTTGTCTAGTCAAAAACCTATAAATTGACTCTGGTATGTTCTTGAACATTGTGAACCTTGATTGAGGAAAAAAGTCTAAGTTTTGGGTGACTGCCAAAAATGGCCTGGTTTGAGGAGTAGATATTGTGTACTTCAATGTAGACTAAAAGCCTAAACTGAAGGTGGCTGGTGTAGGGGTAAAATTACAAAAATAAGGTGGTGAGTTGGGAATGAGGAGAAAAAGAAGAAAAATCATATAAAGGTTATGAGAAAAGGAGAAAAATGCCTTACATTGAGTGTTAAAAGAAAAATGAAGTATCAAAATGAGGCAAAAGCTGAAAAAAAAAGAAGAAAATACCCCAAAAAGCTTGAATGTGGAAAAAGGGAGAATAAGGTAAAAATATTGGAGTTAGTAAGGTGAAAGTATTGAAAAACATAATTCAAGGATGGCCTCAGTGACTAGTCTTCCAAAATGTTATATCAAAGCCCCCTGAGCCTATGTTATAAGCTTAGAAAGTCCTTAAGTGATCCTAGTCCAGTTGATTGAAAATATGAGTCATGAGTATACAGGCAAGCCTATAATATCAGTCATTATGAATGAACATCCTTTGAGAGAGTGAGTGTGTTTGCACAGTCCCAAAGCCAAAATTGAAATCATTATTGATTATTAAAATGAGATTTTTTTCTGTAAGGACACTTGCACTGCATTGTTAGCATTTGATTGTTCAATGATTATGAATTATTGATATTCCTTTTGCTTTTAAAAAAACTAGATCTTCTTTAATTTTTTATTTACTACACTTGGATGTATGGAGTTTTTTTCATGTTACTATATTTGGTGACAATAGAATGTTTTTGAATATTATAGACGATCACTCTTGTATGACATGAATCGATTTATTGAAAATGAAAAGTGATGTAGTTATGGTTCTTAAGGATTTCATCCAGTTAGTTAGTACACAACTTGAAAGAAAAATAATAAAGCTTCAGATAAGATAAGATAATGGGACCAAATTTGTAAACTCTTCTTGCCATAATTTGTTCACATCCCTTAGGATAGTACACTAAAAATCCTGCACTTACACCCCATAGCAAAATGGAGTGGTAGAAGAAAATACACATATATTTTACAATTAGATAAAGTTATCAGTTTTCAAAGTTCTATACTCTTATAGTTCTAGGGACATTAGCCTCTTGGTGTTGTTTACATGTTGAATAGGTTTCCCTCCGTTTTTTTGCTAGGCAAGACACCTTTTGAATTTTTTCATGGCTGCAAAGGGTTCATTGATCAGCTAAGAACCATGTGACTATTTTATGCCAAATGTTTTCCTCCTGGTGCTATGTTTCAGGCTAGAGCAATCCATGTTATTCATATGGGGAATTCTAATGCCACTAAAAACTATGTATTATACATCTTGGTCACTCAATATTGTTTATATCTAGAGGTGTGAGTTTTACCTTTTTTTGATAGTTGCTTGTCATGATTTCATAATAAATGGTATGGTATGGTATTGTACAGTATAGTACAATATTTGGATAGACTATATGGTTTGCTAATGTTTCATAATAATTTTGTTGTTATAGTACAATACAATATTTGGATAGGTGGTACTGTTTGCCACTATTTTAATGATAGTTTTATTATTTATTTGATTGTATGATAGTATATTATAACTATATATTTATAAAAAATATCCTTAATTATTATGAATATAAATTTATCAATATTTTTAATGTAACTTTTTAATCAAAACATAGAATCAAGTAGGGAAACAAGCTAATATATCTCAGCTCTTACCAATAACACAAATAAAATAAAAAAGTAAGAACTCTTAGAAACAAACCTAAAAAAAAGACTGAAACGTAGGAGACATGATGGAAGGGTGAAAGAGAAGCTTCAAAATTTGATGTGGACGAAAAATGAGTAATACAATTATGAAAGCAGTAGATATATTAGGGTAAAGTTTAATAAAGACAACGGATAAATTAGAATTTTTATAATTAGCTCAGGATTAAATTGAAAAAAATAAGAGAACCATGGGATACCACCAAATTGGTGATATTAAAAAGTGAAGATTTCATGATTATAACTCATAAAACCAAATCATACCATATATACCATATAATTAATGAAACAATCAAAACAAACGTGGTTCTCATACTAATCATACCATACCACAAAAAACACCATCAAAACAAATTGTTAGAGAGGATACCTTACCTTCTCAATCACATTATACTCTGCTTTAGTTTTCTTAGACACTCCTTTAGATTTCGTTGATGATAATCCACCTATTGTTCCTACTCAAGAGTCTCTATAACACACTTCAAATTTCTAAATTCTCATATTGTGCCTAATGTACTGGATGATCATAGTGTAATACCATGTACATTAGAGGGTCAGAATCTAGATAGAAAGTGTAAGTATAGTTTCTGGTATGGTGATGTACGAGCATCATCTAGTATTTGTGATTTGGATTATAGGTCTTAGATGAAATCGTGGTTGCTTCAAGGACTTGGTGAAAATTAGAATGTTTGCATTATATGCACGAAAGGTCCTTATGGACCATAAAGGATTGTATGACTTGTACTCTAGACTCGTGGTTAAGATTTTGAAAAGGATAAAACAAGGTTCAATAGGTTGAGACCATCTACAAGTTGTAGTTCTGTTCATGAATCGTAATAAGGGCTCATCACTAGGTCAGTAGAGATGAAAATTTAGTAAGCATTGGGGTATTCTACGAGGAGTATCTATGACCTAAAAAAGGAATTGTGTGCTATAGAATGGGCTCGTAATTTGGGATTTCTAGTTTGAGGTATGTAAACTTTTAAAGCATATATAGCCAGGACGGAATTCCTTCCACGAGTCATAGATGTGTCTACGACCAATATACCAGCCTTGTTGTTTCCTTCTGGCCAGTTTTAACAGACATTTTTTACTTTTACCCATATCTTGAGTCCAAAATGACGTAGTTTTTGTTTCTAAACATACCTTTTTTAGCCTAGTAATACTCATTTTTTTCTCATTCCAAATCATTCTCCTAAAATTTTCTAAGTTTCAAGTCTCTCTACTCTCAAAGCTCCCAATGAAGGTTTTGACTAGGGTTTCAAGCTTCCCTCCCCTAAGTCTTGATTTACTCCATAGATCCTATATAAAGTATTTGGGTTTCATTCTTGGGTACCCTCTACTATGGAGCCCAAACATTTTCTAACTAAATCTCTCAATTTTATTTATGTAAATTTGTGGATCCTTATGATTTTGCTTCATATACATGTATTTTGATTCTTTACTGTTATTTGACTTATTTAGTTACAAATTCATTATACAATTGCAAGATATTAATGATTTAAAATTTATTTGCATATCATGCTATCTAGGGTTTTGGGATTTCATAGCGGGTTTCTTTGACTAATATTTTAATTGATGGTTTTCATTGAATTTATGCATAATCTTTTTGCATGGCATGTTTCAAAGACGGAATTGATGTTAAACCCACCAAATTCCCCTTATATTCCGACGAAAGGTAACTTAAATGATAATGGTTTCAACTAAGAGTTTATGAAAGATATGAATTTGATCATGGAAGTCTTTTTATGACAAAATGAATAGTTGGTGAAAGAGCTTTTTATTCAAACGGTGGATTCCTCATGTGATAAGGATAGTTCTCACATTTTTAATCCTCAAGGTTCATGATCTATTCTATTGATTTCAATTATTTTATTAAACTTAGAGCTTATGAATGATTACGTTAACGTATTATTATTCTGTGGGAATTAACTACTCAGCAAATGGGGCTTGGGTGGAGACTTGACCTAAGGGGCCCCTAGTAGTAGTCTCATCAATATACTCCGCCATAGGTTGTCTTATAAGCTAGGCTAGTGGATCTATATATAACCCTAATGTTAATGAATGAATGGATGTACCATCATGGAGTCTACCTTAGTAAATTAGCCTATTCTTTCTTAATGTAGGAGTTATATAGATTTCATGTTATAGCTACATGGTCTTATTACTAGTTAAGATCACTTCTCACATATGTATGATCCTATAAGATGCTTTATATTATCCCACTAATGATTTTGATGCATTGATCACCCATCTCTACCTATGTCCTTATTCTTTTATTATGATATGTAATTTTGATTAATTACTTATACCTATGACTTTATATACTTATTGGATTACATGCCTGCGTACTTAGTACATTCCAAGTACTAACGCATACTTTATGCCTATACTATCTCACAATGTAAGGATGGATGAATATCTTCCTCCTCATTCTGGTGGTTGATTTGACTTGCTGTTGAAGATTTATTGGTAAATCCTCATGCTTTGAGGACGAAACTATTTCCATCTAGCTTTATTTATGCATAAGACTTGTAGACTTTTATTTTGTATTTCCATTTGAGGTTGAGCTAGAAACATATCTTAGCCCCTATCTAGTCTATGATTAGAAGTATTGTTATACATATTTGTATGGTTGTACATTGTTTTTCGAACTCTTGATATTGTCTTATGTTATGCCCATTAGTCACGATTCCCATAGTTTCAACTTTATGTTATTTGATCATTACCTACGAATGCTTAAATGAATGCTAAGAGATGTGTTTGAGGTTTCCTCAGGATCTTTATTCACCATGTCACATCTAAGGCTTTGTTTGGGTCATGACAAATTTGGTATCCAATCATGAGGATTTGTTGTTTCATAGGGATTCCAACATATTTTATCAAGTAGAGTCTTATTCATAGATGTGTAGCGTGTTACATCTATGACAAGGAGACTACAATGCATTTTATAAACTTTTCCTTCTTTCATAATTCATGTTATGCCTTAGAGTTATCCTAAGAGCTCCTATATCTAATGAAGTGCTACTTGCACATTTCAGATGATGCCTCCAATAAGGGTTCTTGTTCTTAGAAAAATCAATCCAAATGAGGACCAACCTCTTTTGGTCCCTAAGACCCCTATGAGAAAAGGGTTACACATGTGGAGTTCGAAATGTCATTGCTATGTGGCCTAAGTTGTGAATAGTGAAGCCAGTCCAGGTGTTGTTTGGAACACCCCACATCTTACAATATTAGTACTATGCAAATGAAACATGATATTGTTTGGTCAAATTAGCGCCCATTTTTAAAAGTGCTCGAATATCATGTTATAGTGGAATATGTGCATCTAATGCTTAAGAAGGTCGAGTGTATATATGTTTTGTGTAAAATTGACGAGATCACAACCTTAAATGAAGTAAGAGAATTGAGGTGCTTGTAGGAATTAAGAAGCTAGCAGGTGAGTCACCTACTAACGTTACCTGCCTTCGCTACATTTCGACGTCGACAATTTCAAACATGTTCCAACTCTAACCAAAGTGTTCCAACAACATCTATACATAAAAACATCCTTGAACCAGTCTCAGAACAATAATAAATTATTCATTAAGGATGTGAAGCAATATCCTTCGATCCAACAGCCTACAATTTTATACTAAGAATACAATTGCGATATCATGTAAGGACTCACTTTTGTGGAAAAGTGGTGAAGCAGCCTGGTTACATTATTATAACACCTGTAAAATATATAACTATTACTTCATAATACAGCCAACCAAGTAGAGAAAAACCTCTTCATTAACAAGAAAAGTGTACAACAGTCCTTAGAATACAAGCTGTCCAGAATTTCCAGCACAACATACTACCATATACTTCTTGTTTTTCATGAAGAAACCATACAAAATACACAACTATAATTGCTTACTTTTGCCTTCAAGTTTCAGAATTCCTTCAAGAACCCTAGAGGGTTGTGTTAGGCGCTTTGTAAAGTGAAGTAAGGAGAGAAAGATAAGTCTTTAGGAAGCTAAAATTTTTTTCTCCAAAGTGAAATGACTTAAGGGCTGTTATGAGCCTTTTATAAAGAGTCTTTTGGCTGACTTACTCTTGGAATTTTGATCAGCTAATACCACATATTATTAATCTAGTTATGCAGCAGCTTAGCCCTTACACTTGGGCCTAATTGGGTCTCGAAGTTGATGGGCTTGGGCTGCCCATTTTTCAACTTTCTCTTCACTTAGTTTGAGCCCAAATGGTTAAGTGTGTTGTGATGTACTTGGGATATTTTTATATTCTTCTTGAGATGACAATATAGTCCACGTGTGATGCTAAAACATGGGCTAAAGTTACACCCTTAGCATAGACTTTATTCATAATTGGACTTGGACAAATTCGATGTCGGGCGTCATCTCCGTTTAGCTAGCAATTTAAGCTAAGCGAGTAGGTGACTCACCTGCTAGCTTCTTAATTCCTACAAGCACCTCAATTCTCTTACTTCATTCAAGGTTGTGATCTCCTCAATTTTACACAAAACATATATACACTCGACCCTCTTAAGCGTTAGATGCATATATCCCACTATAACATGAGATTCGAGCACTTTTAAAAATGGGCGCTAATTTGACCAAACAATATCATGTTTCATTTGCATATTATTAATATTGTTAGATGTGGGGTGTTACCAACAACACCTGGACTGGCAGCCCGATATCACAAAAACTAACACCGGGGCAGCAAGCCTATAATTAGCGACGCAAATGCATTCCTTCAATCTTTTCACTTGTAATCGTATTTTCTAACACACATTCACATGTACACATCATGTGCAACCTGTTTTAGTGCCACAACAGTCCTACAACAGCCAACAAAGCACCACATATAATAATTCTATAGAACCTACAAATGGACAACATAACGTTACATCCCTTCGCTACATTTCGACGTCGACAATTCCAAACCTGTTCCAACTCTAACCAAAATGTTCCAACAACATCTATACATAAAAACATCCTTGAACCAGTCTCATAACAATAATAAATTAGCCATTAAGGATGTGAAGCAATATCCTTCCATCTAACAGCCTACAATTTTATACTAAAAATACAATTGCGATATCATATAAGGACTCACTAAAGTTGTTCCAACTCTAACCAAAATTAAGGTGCTTGTAGGAATTAAGAAGCTAGCAGGTGAGTCACCTACTTTCTTAGCTTAAATTGCTAGCTAAACGGAGATGACGCCCGACGTCGTATTTGTCCTAGTCCGATTATGAATAAAGTCCATGCTAAGGGTGTAACTTTAGCCCACGTTTTAGCATCACACATGGACTATATTATCATCCCAAGAAGAATATAAAAAAAACCCAAGTACATCACAACACACTAAACCATTTGGGCCCAAACTAAGTGAAGAGAAAATTGGAAAATGGGCAGCCCAAGCCCATCAACTTTGAGACCCAATTAGGCCCAAGTGTAAGGGCTAAGCTGCTGCATAACCTGATTAATAATATGTGGTATTAGGTGGTCAAAATTCCAAGAGTAAGTCTGCCAAAAGACCCTTTATAAATGGCTCATAACAGCCCTTAAGTCATTTCACTTTGGAGAAAAAAATTTCAGCTTCCTAAAGACTTATCTTTATCTCTTACTTCACTTTACAAAGCACCTAACACAACCCTCTAGGGTTCTTGAGGGAAGACTGGATCTTGAAGGAAAAGGTAAGCAATTATAGTTGTGTATTTAGTATGGTTTCTTCATGAAAATCAAGAAGTATACGGTAGTATGTTGTGCTGAAAATTCTGGACAGCTTGTATTCTAAGGACTGTTGTACACTTTTCTTGTTAATGAAGAGGCTTTTCTCTACTTGGTTGGCTGTATTATGAAGTAATAGTTATATATTTTACAGGTGTTATAATAATGTAACCAGGCTGCTTCGCCACTTTTACAGTCCACAAAAGTGAGTCCTTATATGATATCGCAATTGTATTCTTAGTATAAAATTGTAGGCTGTTGGATGGAAGGATATTGCTTCACATCCTTAATGACTAATTTATTATTGTTTTGAGACTGGTTCAAGGATGTTTTAATGTATAGATGTTGTTGGAACATTTTGGTTAGAGTTGGAACAGGTTTGGAATTGTCGACATCGAAATGTAGCGAAGGGATGTAACGTTATGTTGTACATTTGTAGGTTGTATAGAATTATTATGTGTGGTGCTTTGTTGACTGTTGTAGGACTATTGTGGCACTAAAACAGGTTGCATATGATGTGTACATGTGAATGTGTGTTAGAAAATACGATTACAAATGAAAAGATTGAAGGAATGCATTTGCGTCGCTAATTATAGGCTTGCTGCCCGGGTGTTAGTTTTTGTGATATTGGGCTTCCAAGAAGTGTTTATTTACTTCTAATACTAGTCTTATTGCCTCCTATGTTGTAGATAAATACTTAGAGGAAGGGAAAGTTATCTCGAGGTAGTAACGAGGTTATACAACGAGGTATGTAAGGCTACTTGATTTCGTATTGCTTGGCATATAAAGGCACTTACCAACTCCGACACGACTATTAACTATGTCTCCACTCTTTGACATGTGCATATGCTTCCATACATAGTCACTTTCAAATCTGCATACATATTTGGATACCAAGTTACATGGGTTCTTGTTACTACATAAAGTTCACGAGTTTTTCCATTTCATACGCATTTCATTATTTGTGTAACGTACTCTTTTCATCGTCATACTGTCTTGTATGATTATCTACATATCACATCCTACATATACAGCCCTACAACTCCAATATTCTGACCACCAAAAGAACCATGTCAAAGGTAATTAAAAGGCAAAGTATATTATTATTGATGGGTGGTATCCCGAGGGGTGGAAGAATCACCTAGCCAGGGATGATCCTATCACGGGTGGTAGCCCGAGGGGTTAAGGAAGAACCTAGCCAGGGACGATCCCGATATATTATTTATTGATGGGTGGTAGCCCGAGGGGTGGAAGAATCACCTAGCCAGGGACGATCCTACCATAGGTGGTAGCCCGAGGGGTTAAGGAAGAACCTAGCCAGGGACGATCCCGATGCAGTTTTACCACTGATCATCTGGTCATTTGTATTACATATTGTGCACAGAATATATAGTAAAGGTAAAGTAATATCAAGAACATAAAGTACATGATCCCAACGTATAGACAAGGGTGGTCTCTAATTTTACATCAGTGCATGATTTCATTTGAGTTGTTACTTCATGTACAGTATGTCCTTCCTTACATATTCAGTACATTATCCAATACTGACATCCCTTATGTGGGACTTGCATTTTATGCTGTAGGTACAGGTGCTAGGAGATCTCCCCAGTAGGAGTACAGGATATCCAGCTGATGTTACCAAGCTCCAGGTTGCTTTGTAGCTTTGCATGTCAAGAGCTTATATGTTTGTATTGTACAATTAGCTGAGGCGGGCCTGTCCCGACCCTTATCAGTCACTTTCCCTTATCTAGAGGCTTTGTAGACTATGTAAATTAAAGTGTGGCCCTATCTCATACTTTAAACATCGTGGCCCCAACAACCTTGCCATATGCATTTGCTTTTGGCTTGTTATCACTATTTAATTTCTTAAAGGCATGTCAAATGTAGAAAGTCCTTATAATATGTATAGAAAGTGCATAGATATAGGTTTGTTCTCTAAGGCCTTATCGGTAACAGGTGCTAGTCCACCCTAACGGGACTTGGGGCGTGACAAATGTGGTATTAGAACGGGTCGTCCAAGGGACTCTTCAAAGCCATGTCTATGTAGAATCTTGTTTATCAATGTGTTGTATACCACATTTATAAGAAGGAGGCTACGTGGAATTTAGGAGTTGTTACTTTCTTTTCATTCTTTAGATCATGCCATAAAGCTAAGTGTAATAGGTGCACTATGTCGAACTCCTAAATTATTTTGTACAACAAGTATGCTAGAATCTAGGCAAAATAAAGGTAAAGGGAAGGGAGTAGAAGTTGTGGTTGGTATAGCCAGTCAGGTTAGACAACTAAATGAGGTTCAAGAGGAGTCTCTGTCACAGACATCTCCAACTCTTTCAGTTCCTGATGAACTCGATAGTTGTGAAATTCCCCCAGAACCACCTATTGATGCTACCGTGCAGGATCTGAGAAATGTGGTCCAGCTATTGACTCGTATAGTTGCTGGTCAAGGTCAAAGGTAGGAAAGTCTAGTTATGGGTACAAGTGGTACAAATAGGCAGTTGGCACAAGGATACGTGATTTTCTTAATTTAGACCCTCCACCCTTCACAAGGTCAGATCCTATTGAAAATCCCCAAGACTTTATTGATCAGATCTAGCGTATTTTAGATGTTATGCACGTGAGTGTTACAAAAGCTGTCGAGTTAGCGACATATAGGTTGAAGGGTGTGGCTATATTGTGGTATGAAGCTTGGAAGCAATCTAAGGGCATAGATGCACCTCTAACTACCTGGAAAGAATTCAAAGAGGCCTTTCTTGACCATTACTTGCCATTAGAGATCCAAGAGGCCCATGCAAATCAGTTTTTGAACCTCCACCAAAAGGATATAAGCGTGAAGGAGTATAGCCTCCAATTCAATTCCCTGGCAAGGTATGCTCCTAATGTAGTTGCTACTATGACAGATAGAGTTCATCGACATGTAGATAGGTTAGATACGTATCTGGTCAGAGACTGTACTATTGCTTCCTTGAACAAAGAAATGGACATAGCGAGGATGCAGGCTTTTGCACAGAAATTGGAGGATCAGAGGTAAAGGAGAAGGACACAAGAGGTAGAAAGGGCACAATCCAAGAGGACCATGTCTACAGGGCAGTTTACACCACCCCAAAGTGAGCTTAGGCCTCGAATTTCTAATAGACCGCTTAGGCCATCATCCTCCTGCTCTGCAGCCAGTGCTCCACCCCAATTTCAAAGGCCTAGAAGTAATCAGTTTGGTCAATGAGGTGAGGGACAAGGTATACAAACAAAAAGATATTCGGCAAGCAAACTAATGACTCCTAGGCAGTCTTGTAAATAGTATGTAAGAAGTCATTCCGATATATGTCATGTTGGGACAGATGTTTGATATTGGTCTGGTACACCAGGGCACATGATGAGAGATTACCAAGGAGGCGCATGGGTGATATAACGTAATCTATCGAGTCAGTTGTTACATCATCATCGTCAGTTCATCCAATAGGTAGGGGTCAACAAGCACCTATGGGTCGTGGTAGAGGTATTAGGGGGGCAGCTAGCTCTAGCGGAGTCCAGAATCGCACTTATGCACTAAGGAGTCAGCTAAATTTAGAAGCTTCACTTGTTGCAGTCACAGGTACATTATCCATCTTTTCACATAATGTGTGTACATTAATTGACCCTGGTTCTACACTGTCATACATCACCCCACTAGTTGTTGGGAAGCTTAAGAGAACACCCAAACTATTGAACAAATCATTTGAAGTGTCTACACCAACCGGTGAATCTATTATGACTAGAAGGGTTTATTATGACTGTGTAGTAACTGTTTGTGACCGTGACACATTGGCTGACCTAATTAAGCTAGAAATGGTGGAATTTGATGTTATAATGACTATGGATTGGTTAACTTCTTGCTATGCCACCGTGGATTGCCGAACTAAGAGAGTGTGCTTCCACTTTCCAAATGCGGCAGTTATTGAATGGGAAGGTAATGTTGGGGCACCAAAGGGTAATTTTATCTCTTATTTTAAGGCAAGAAATATGATATCCAAGGGGTGTATATATGTCATCTAATTAGAGTGAGGGATATGGAGGCAGAATCACAAACTTTTCAATCAGTTCCAGTAGTGAATGAATTTTTGATGTGTTCCCTCAAGAACTTCTAGGATTACCTCTAGAAAGAGAAATAGATTTTGGTATTGACTTATTTCCAGGAACTCAACCTATTTCTATCCCTCCATATAGAATGACCCCAGTAGAATTGCGTGAATTAAAACAACAGTTGAAAGACTTATTGGAGAAGGGTTTTATGACCTAGTGTGTCCCCTTGGGGTGCACCAGTGTTATTTGTACCCAAAAAAGATGGCACCTTGAGAATGTGTATCGATTATTGACAATTGAATAGGGTGACAATTAAGAATAAATACCCCCTCCCCAGGATTGACGATTTATTTGATCAGTTACAGGGTGCCAAATGCTTTTCAAAAATTGATTTGAGATTAGCTTATCACCAAGTGAGGGTGAAGGAGAAAGATATATCTAAGATTGCTTTCAAAACATGTTATGGTCACTTTGAATTTCTTGTTATGTCAATTGGGCTAACGAATGCACCAATTGCTTTTATGGATCTGATGAACAGATTATTTAAGCCATTCTTGGATGTGTTCGTGATAGTATTCATAGATGACATTTTGGTATATTCAAGATCAGAAGAGGATCACGCAAATCACTTATGATGGGTGTTACAACTTCTTCATGATCGACAATTGTATGCCAAATTTTCTAAATGTGAATTTTGGCTAAAATCAGTGGCATTCTTGAGTCATATTGTGTCTGATGAGGGAATAAGGATTGATTCACAAAGGATGAAGGCTGTGAAAGATTGGCCAAGACCAACAATACCCATGGAAGTTCGGAGCTTTCTAGGTTTGGCAGGTTATTACAGGAGGTTTGTTGAAGGTTTTTCTTCTATTTCTGCACCTCCAACAAAGTTGACACATAAGACAACCAAGTTCCAATGGAATGATACACGTGAAAGGAGCTTCCAAGAGCTGAAAAATAAGCTAACTTCTGCACCTCTGCTAGTACTTCTAGAAGGAACTGAGGGGTATGCAGTGTATTGCGATACTTCAGGAGTTAGCTTAGGGTGTGTAATGACACAGAATGGTAGGGTAATTGTTTATACGTCCAGGCAACTATGACCACATGAGAAAAATTACCCAACTCATGATCTTGAGCTAGCAACGGTTGTATTTGCTCTGAAAATATGGCGCCACTATTTGTATGGGGTTCATATTCACATATACACTAATCATAAAAGCCTACAATACATCTTTAAGCAGAAAGACCTAAACTTAAGACATCAGAGATGGCTAGAGCTAATAAAGGATTACGACGTTGATATACTATACCATCCGGGGAAAGCAAATGTGGTAGCTAATCCTCTGAGTTGTAAGGCAATCACAAATACTGATGATCAAGCTATGGTACGACAGCTATCCAGTTTGGGAGTTCGCCTTCTTGAAACTCCAGAGGAAGGGGTTATTGTACAATATGCAGCAACATCTTCATTGGTAATGGAGGTGAAAGAAAAACAGTTCGAGAATCCTGCTCTATGACAACTTAAGGAAAAGGTGAGTCAGGGTACTATAAAAGGCTTTGACCTTACACAAAATGGAGTACTTTACTACCAAAATAGATTACATATGTCTGATGTTAACGGATTAAGAAAGAGGATAATGGAAGAAGACCATCATTCCCGATATTCCATCCACCCAGGATCAACTAAGATGTACCATGACCTAAAGGGAATATTTTGGTGGGGAGGCATGAAAAAGGACCTTGCAGAATTTGTGGCTCAATGTCTAAATTTCCAACAAGTGAAAGTAGAACACCAAAAGCCAGGAGGTTATATGCAGTGTATACAGCTTCCAACATGGAAGTGGGATATGATCAATATGGATTTTGTTACTGGCTTGCCTCGCTCATCTCAGAAGTTTGACTCAATGTGAGTAATAGTTACAGATTCACAAAGTCAGCACACTTCTTACCAGTTAGGATTAATTATACAACTGAAGAATATGCCATGCTATACCTCAAAGAGATAGTCAGGATACACAGAGTCCCAATCTCCATTATATCTGACCGAGGAGTTCAATTCACTGCAAAGTTTTAGAAGTACTTCTAAAGGAGTTTAGGGACACAAGTGAATTTGAGTACAGCATTCCACCCCCAAACAAATGGTCAAGCAGAACACACCATTCAGACACTTGAAGATATGTTGCGAGCTTATGCATTGGACTTTAAAGGTAGTTGGGTGGACCATTTTCCAC
>JAABOM020122521.1:0-22343 GCA_011800125.2 Solanum clarkiae | reverse complement strand
CGCTAGTTTAACCAAATCATGTCATATTTCTTTTGTATGGTATTAATGGTGTAGTGTAAGGTGTGGGGTGTTACATCTGAGTAGCCAAATGGTCTAAGTCGTGTTGCAACCATAAATCAGGCACTTTCTGGGAGGCAGCCCAAGGTATGACCCCTTATACTTATTTTGATTTTGTATTGTATATTGTGAAAAAAGTGCATTTCTTTCAAGGGGTTGTGGGTAGTTATGGATTGGGGGTGAAGTCTGAGTAGTCTTTAGTCCATTACTATCCCCAATTTTGATCCCGAGGTTTTCTTGCTTGTGTTTTTTTTCCTTGTGGATGGTTTTTAATTTCTGTTGACCCGCCACGTGTAGGTAGTGTAGATAATTTTTAGATATATAGTTATTACTATCTTATGGTATGTATAGTCTTTAAATGCTTTTTGTTTTGAAAATTTGGTACCCTAGATATTTTTTAGGCTGTTGGTTATTTTTGCAATCATGCACGTGATTATCTGACAATTTTTATTATGATAAAGAGAGGGTAAGTTGATGCTTGAAGCATGACCTGCGAGTCTATGTTGATTGTGTATGCATGCCATGAGAGTCTGGGCTTACTTTGTAGTATTCATGCTTTGTGTATTGACTCAGAACTTGCCTTGTTACTCTAAAATTGGACTGGAGATGTGATTGAGTGGGAAAGTATCTTAGGCCTTCGTTTTTTTTAGTGAACTCACATTTGCCTAAATGACCTGCCAAATGTGATAGTAGATCCCTTGATCCAATTGTTTGAGCTTTTCATGTACCTATTCTTTCTCGACACCTAGCTTGCTTAGCCTTATTTTATGAAATACCTTGATATTGGCCCTGGTCTATCCTTGAATATTTGAACCTTGATTGAGGCTAAAAGCCTAATTTGAGGGTGGCTACGAATAGTTGCCCTGGTATGGGGAATAGATATCGTGTACTTCACCTCAGGTTAAAAGCCTAAGTTGAGAATGACCCTTATTGTTGTAAAAGTAATGAAAATGAGGTGGTTAGTTGGGAAAGAAAGAAAGAAATGAAGAAGTCATGTTCCGGGTGAAAGAAAAGAAAAGAAAAATTGCCTTGGATTGAAGAAGATAGCAAAAATGAGTTAAAAAGTGATGCGCAGCTGTAAAAGAGAAAGAAAACACATGGGGAAAAGCTTGAAAGGGAAGAATAAGGGAGGATTTAATGAAAATTGTTGATTTATGGAGGTAAGAGTGGTGAAAAACATAGTTCAAAAATAGCTTGTAGCCACTACTTGCCTAAAATGCCATACCAAAGACCCATGAGCCAATGTTACAATCCCATTAAGTCCTAAATTGATCTAAATCCACTTTTTCATTAGTCTGGAAATTGAGTATAGAGGCAAGCTTATGGTGTTAGTCATTTATAAGTGAATTTCATTTGTGAGAGTGAGAATGCTTGTACAGTCCCTGAATTTTAAATGTACTTTGAGTGAGAAAGAGAGACTTCTCTTTTGTGAGGGCATTTGCACTGCATACTTAGCATATGACTAACCCAGTGACTGTGGATGGTTGATATTCCTTTGCTTGTCATAGATGTATTGCCGGACACATTCTTTGTGTTTTGTTTTGCTGAGTAGCTTTGCAATCTGGTTTTGAAAATGAGAGTTGGGTACCTGATTTGAAGTAAATAATGTATATTCCATTAGTGTAACTACTATGTGTCTCTCCATGTCTACTTAGATTGATTCCTCGCTTGAGGATAAGCAGCAATTCTAACTTGAGGGTGTTGATGTGCTGTCAAAATACAACAAAGTTGATGCCCAAAACATGGGATTTTTTGTGAGTTCTTAATGCGACTTTTTATGGTTTTATGTGTTTTTGTTTTGATCTTGAAATAAAGTTAGCTTGGCATGCTTTTAAAGAAAAGTTGCAGATTTTGCTGAATCATAGGACATACGAGCTCACCTATGAGTCCTAGCCTAGGCTACGAGTCGTAGGGTGTGTCGTTGCAAGAAATGAGGACTAAAAACTCAAAAATCTACTAAGTGGAGGTCAACCCAACGAGGTCATCCTACGAGTTGTAAGTTGCACTATGACTCATATAGGTGGACTCGTAGTAAGAATCAAAGAGCCAAAATATTAAACCAAAAACTAAAGGCCTAGATTACGAGAGGAGAATACGAGTCGTAGCCCGAGCAATAACTCATAACAGTGGATCATAACATTCAAGTCCAAAATGCCAAGTGCTGACTATGAGACCCCAATTACAACTCGTAGGTCACCTTATGAGTCGTACATGTCCGGTGTACCTGCTGCCAACTATCTTTTCTGTATAACTTTTAGGGTTAAATTTGTAAACACTATATTTACTTTATATGAGGATTTATTTTGGGAAAGACCCGACATTCACAGCTACTTGTAAATATTCTAGGATCATTTTTAGGGTTTACAAAGGATTTTATTGCATGATTTCATCTCTATATTTCATGGTTTTATACTGGCACTACACACCTTTTAAGTATTTGATAAAATGTCCGATTATGGTTTCTTGTGAATTGAAGGTACAAAGCATCAGATATGATATAACTGACTATATTATGATGAAATGAGCTATGTATATGATATACTCAATATAAATGTTGCATCAGACCATGCCCAATCCGGGGGGACAAGAGCCCGGGTAACCGAGGTGGGGATTTGTACTCATAAACCAAGGTGGGGCTTTGTACTCATCAACCATGTGAGCGTTTTGTACTTTGCCACCATGGTGATAAGGTTTTATTATCATCAACCATGTGAGGGGTTTGTACCAGACCACCGGGATGATGGGGTGAAACCATCATCAACCAACCGAGGGGTTTGTACCTTGGAAATCTAGCTTGATCTCTTCTACACGTATGATATTTTATATGAGCATAAGCTACTTAAACATGTTTTACTTATGCATTGATCATACATATCATGTTGCTATATTATGCCTATTATCTATTGTTACGCGTTTTGACTATGATGGCTAATTCTTGTTGCATTGCAGCCTACATAATAGATTCAAACATACTAACGTATACTCTTGCCTACACGATATCATCATGTAGGAATCAGTGCCTAAGTTGATAATCCTCCTCCTCTACGTGGCTAGTTTGATACTACTCAAGCTAGTTGGTGAGTCCTCTACTTCGAGGACTACTATGTTGCTCTTATTATGTATTGAGACATTCTTCCTTATGTTCTATTTTGACTATGAGGGTAAGCCTAATTGCATTGTCTTGGCCCCCACTCTTATCTATGTATTAGAGGTATTTGTTGGACAGGTTATGTATCTATGCTAAGAGCCTTGACTCTATTGTTCTAGATGTCTATGATATGAAATTTCTTTCCCTTAGCCCCGGTTATCCCACTTTATTATCTCTTGATGCTCGTTTTATTGCTTAAGCGACCAAGGATGTGTAATGATGTTCTAAGAGGCTTTTTGGGGTCCATTCGGGTTCCCCTTGTGCCATGTCATGTCTAGGCCCTAGACTTGGGTCATGAAAAGTATGAGGGGCTTGGGCCCCTTAGTTCATTTGGTTTGTCATAGCATGAGCCAACATTGTGATGGCATCCCGAAACTCTTCTTGGGCTACCCCTTCATCTTGAGTAACTTCTGGAGCAGGAGGGGCCGGTTTCTCCTCTAGAGTACAGGCTCTCCCCAGTCTTCCTCTTGGTATCAGCATGATCAAGAGGAAACAAGAGCATTTGTTAGGGGAAAAGCTTTATATTTACATCTAAAGTATGGTATAGACCATGAAGAAGTGAAACATGTCCTAAAATGCCTTATGGCCTCCTTTTCATAGTTGTGGCATGCTTCACAACCATGAAAAATACTCTAATCAATGTGTTACTTTTGGATTTTCTAAGACAATTAACAACCTAGTGCTTTGATACCAAGTTTGTCAAAAACCAAGCTTAGGGCCTAGACGTGACGTGGCGAATGGGGAACCTAAGGGGACCACAAACAAGCCTCTTCGCATATCATTCACACATCCTCGATCGCGAAAGTAAAATAAGTATCAATGAGATATAATTAGAAAAGCGAAATGGGACTAAAGGAGATCTTTAATATTCATAAAAAAGCATAAAAGAGTCAAGCTCATAGCATAAACATAATATAGTATCCAATAATACCTCAAACTTGGAATAGAGCGGGGCCTAAGATACTTCCCAGGCTCACCCTCATAATAATAAGTATTCAACATAAGAAGGAGTCTCAACATAACATGAAATAAGTAGATATTGTCCTCAGAATTGAGGACTCACCAAAGCTTTCTCCAAGAACTGAACTAGCCCCTAGGAGGAGGAGGATCAAAAGGAGCTCTGGTTCCTACATGGTGATATCATGTAGGCATAGAGTATGCAATAGTATATTTGAATGTACTAAGTATGCAAGGTGAAATGCAACAAAGGCATAAGCCAAGAAATGCATAATCATAAGCAATGGATATATAATCTCAACATGACATGCATGATCAATGCTGGTAATAAAACATGCTTTTAAAACATCAACTTGCATAATTCATAATACATGTGCATAATTGAACTAAGGCGCGCCCAAGGCGCATCACGGAGGCATCGCAAACTGCTCACTAGAAATTGTCACTAAAAAAGTTATAATCGTCAGTAAACCCTTTTTCACCTAATTTAGACCCCCTGATCACAAATCTGAAGTTTTTTTTTTAAATAATGAACGTATTTTTAGATATAAGAAAATCAAAATTCTGGGCATTCTGAGGCATATTTTTGGGAACTTTTTGGGATCGTTTAAATATCTCCCCCTTGGAAACATTCGTACCCGAATGTAAAAGAGATGTACAAGACAAGAGTGATCATGAACAACTCAGCCCCAACAAGAATGCAACATAACATGTAAAACATCATTTTCAAATTCTCAACAAACAACAACAACAACATTACCCCAATGCCTCAAAGGCTCCCGCCCATTGCGGGGTAAGGGGGGGTCGGATGTACGCAACCTGACCCCTATGTTTAAAAACATAGCACGACTGTTTCTGGATGACCCATGATGAGCATTGAAAGTTACATTGACTAACTACTACTTCGCAATTGAAAGAAGCGTAGACAGTTTAAAGAGCCATTTTGCTTTATTCCATTATACCCCAAAGACAAAAAATAGTGAATCTTTGGCTCCATCCAAGATTGATAGAAACATTTTCAAATTCTCAACATAAATGTAAAATCATCATAAGTTTACCAACTTCAACATGAATGCATATGAATGACATAGGGGAAAGAATGTAGGACTTGAAATCACATATGAGACTTAGGATTAGTACCTTAGGCTTGACTGGAGTGGAAAAGTTAAGCATACCGATTTTTGCATGTCCGCTTCGGCCTCCCAAGTAGCACTTTTGACTTGTTGGTTCCTCCAAAGGACCTTAACGAAGCTACCTCTTTGTTCCTCAATCTCTTTACTTTTCCTATCCAGGATTTAAAGCAGAACCTCCTCATAAGTTAAGTTATCCTCAACAACACCCATAACATCAAGAGGCACAATGGAATTAGGATCACCAACACATTTTCTCAACATAGAGACATGAAATACCAGATGGATCAAAATCATTTCACTAGGCAACTTCAACTCATACCCTACCTTGCCTACCCTCTTTATCACCTCATAAGGACTGACATACCTTGGACTCAACTTCCCTTTTTTTTCCAAAATGAACTAAACCTTTCACTGGGGAAACATTCAAATAAACCCAATCACCCACTTGAAATTCTAGGTCTCTTCTCCTTACATCGACATAGGATTTTTGACGACTTCGGATTTTCCTCAACCTCTCCCCAATCATCTTTAACCTTCTCAAGAGCTTCCATAACCAGATCCGGCCCAAAATAAGCCACCTCTCTAACCTCAAACCAACCCACTGGTGATCTACAACCTCTCCCATAAAGAGCCTCAAAAGAAGTTATACCGATGCTAAAGTGAAAGCTATAGTTGTAGGCAAACTAAATTAATGGAAGATGGTCATCTCAACTACCCTTAAGCTCCAAGACACAAGCCCTGAGCATATCCTCAAGTGTTCGAATTATTCTCTCGGCTTGGCCATCCGTTTGAGGGTGAAAGGTCATACTAAGGTGAACTTTGGTACCAAGTCCCCTTTGGAAAGATTTCCAAAAGTGTGAAGTAAATTGTGCACCACGATCCGATATGATGGATAAAGGAACCCCATATAACCTCACTAACTTATATATGTACAACCTTGCACACTTTTCAACCCTATATGTAGTCTTGACCAGTTGAAAGTGACCCGATTTCGTCATCCTATCGACCACCACCCATATGGAATCAAAACCTTTCCTAGTCTTTGGCAACCCAATTAGAAAGTCCATGTTAATCACTTCCCACTTCTAAGTAGGAAGCTCTATGTCTTGGGTTAGGCCACCCGGCCTTTTGTGTTCGGCTTTAACTTGTTGGAAACTATCACAACCGGAAACGAATTCAGCAATATCCCTCTTCATGCCTCCCCACCAATATACATCCATCAAGTCTCTATACATTTTGGTGGAACCGGGGTGGATAAAATAAGAGGAATTATGGGCTTCATCAAGAATTCTCTCCCTCAAACCATCAATACATGGCACACACAACCTACCTTGGTATCTAAAGGCCCCATCTTTCCCTTGGGAGAAAACCTCTATCTTGATCTCTTTCACCAAGGCCTTCAACTCAAGTAAGGAGGAGTGTAGATCTTGTTTTGCTATCACCTCATCCACCAAAGAAGATTTGGAACCATCGATAACAAAAACACCATCATCCACATCTTCCAACCTCTCCCCCAATCTAGCCAATCTATCCACCTCCCTAGCCATCTCCCTTCCACCACTATCTACACGAGCTAGGCTACCCATAGACACCTGACTCAAACCATCCGCCACAACATTGGCTTTACCCAGATAATAATGCATACTCATGTCATAGTCCTTGAGGAGCTCTAGCCACCTTCTTTGTCTCAAGTTAAGATCTTTTTGATTGAAGACATATTGAAGGATTTTATGATTGGTGAAAATATCAACATGCACCCCATATAAATATTGACGCCAAATCTTTAATGCAAACACCATGGTGGCTAGTTCAAGATCATGGGTAGGGTAGTTCCTTTCATGCACTTTGAGTTTCCTAGAAGCATGGCCTATGACCTTACCATTTTGCATTAGTACACACCTAAACCAACTCTAGACGCATCATAATACACAACAAAACCCTCAAGCCCATTTGGTAGTGGCAATATAGGAGCGGATACAAGTCTATCTTTCAATGTTTAGAAGTTTTTATCACATTCATCAGTCCATACAAACTTCACCTTCTTTTGAGTCAATTTTGTCAAAGGAGAAGCGATGGAGGAGAACCCATTCACAAACCTTCAATAGTAACCTGTAAGGCCCAAGAAACTCCTAATATCCGACGAGGTCAATGGTCTAGGCCAATTTCTAATCACATCGTTTTTCTTAGGATCCACTTTTAGACCATCCCCCGACACCACATGACCTAAGAATGCAACCTCCTTCAGCCAAACTTCACACGTCATATTTAGCATGCAATCTCTCCTCCCTCAATCATTGGAACACAACACTCAAATGGCCCATATGCTCTTCCCTACTACGTGAGTAGATCAAGATATCATCAATGAAAATCAAAATGAAGGAACCAAGGTAGGGTTTGAAGACTCTATTATTAGGTTCATGAAGATGGACGGTGCATAAGTCAACCCGAAGGACATCACCACAAATTCATAATGCCCATATCTAGTCCGAAAGGCCATCTTGGGAGTATCACACTCCCTCAGTCTCACTTGATGGTACCTGAACTGAAGATCAGTCTTAGAGAAAAAGCTAGCCCCTTGCAATCGGTCAAACAAGTCATCAATCCTCGAAAGAGGATATCTATTCTTTATGATGACCCTATTGAATTGTCGGTAGTCAATGTATATTCTAAGTGACCCATCCTTCTTTGTTATGAACAACATCATTGCACCCCAAGGGGATTGGCTAGGTCTAATAAACCCCTTTTCCAATAAACCTTTCAATTGTTCCCTTAACTCCTTTGACTCCGCCGGGACCATACGGTAAGGGGAAATAACTATAGGTTGAGTGTCGGGAAGGAGATCTATGCCAAAATCTATCTCCCTTTTGAGAGGAACACCGGGACAGTCATTTGGGAAGACATCAAGAAATTCACTTACAACCGGAACCCACTCAATGGAAGGGACTTTGGACTTCATATCCTTGACTCTCACAAGATGATACAAGCACCCCTTGGAAATCAACCTATGGGCTTTAATGCATGAGATGAACCTACCCCACACTACCATATCATGACTTTCCTACTCAAGGTCAGGTTCATTTGAAAATTGAAACATGACCCTACGGGTTCTACAATTAATAGAATCATAGTATGTACGCAACCAATCCATCCCAAGAATAACGTCAAAATCAACCATATCTAATTCAACAAGAATACAAGGTAGGATTTTATGCAAAATGCAAACCGAATAATTATTATACACCCTCCCAGCAACAATAGATGCACCAACAAGAGTAGACACTTCGTAAGACTCATGCAACAACTCCTACTCAACATGGAACTTTTTAGCAACGATGGAGGTAACAAAAGAAAGGGTAGCACCTGGGTCAATCAAAGTAGATGCATCAAGATTAAAGATTTTTAACATTGCGGTAACAATATCGGGGACCTCACCAACTCCTTGCCTTCCGTGTAGAGCATAGAACCGATTGTGCCTTGGGAAAACACCTTGAGGACCAACCCTACCCAATGGAACTTCATTTGCACCCTGAACCTTGCCACAATTTCTTGGACAATCAATCCTCTTGTTACCAAGCTCCCCACATTCAAAACATGCATTGGAATCCTTCAAACAAGGGCCCTTATGACTCTTCCCACACATGGTATAGACATCATTAAGAGTCACACCAACCATACCTTGAGGCCTAGGAAAGTCATTGGCAAACCCCCTATTTGTAGCATGAGGAGGCCTTTGGCCTTGAGGAAGTCTAACACCCTTGGGGAACTTGCCCTCAAAACAGGCCCTCTTGGCCTAATGGCCCCTTCTTTTTCTCAACTTCTCTTCTTCCATTTGCTTGGCATATGTCATCAACCGAGCCAAGTCCATGTTACTTATAAGCAAGGCGGACCGGCATTCTTCACTTACCAAGTCAGAAACCCCCATAACAAACTTATTCATCCTTGACCTACTATTGGCCACCAAGTGAGGAGCATACTTTGAAAGTTGATTAAAGTTGAGGGCATATCCCCTCACACTCATACCACCTTGTTTCAAGTTCATAAACTCAACAACCTTTGCCTCCCTAAGCTCAAGAGGGAAGAACCAATCAAGGAAGGCCAATTTAAATTCCTCCCAAACCACCACATAGCGATTACCCTTCTCACATTTCCATTGATCTAATCAAATTTGGGCCACCCCCTTGAGTTGGTACGCCGCCAACTCTGCCTTCTCATTTGGCCCAACACCAATGATAGACAAGATTTTGTAGAACATCAATGAACTCTTGTGGATCTTCATCCATCTTTGACCCATGGAAAACCGAAGGATTCATCCTCATAAAATCTCTTACCCTAGATCCCGGGGTGGTAGCATGAGGGGCTTGGGCCCCTTGTTGGACTTGGTTGGCCACCACTTGGGCAAGCATATTAAAGGCATCTTGGAGCTCACCATTGGTAGGTTGCTCCTCAGGAGTTTAGGACCATCTTCCTCTAGTATTCAGCATGATCTAGCATAGCAAAGAACAATCGTTAGGGGGAATACTTATCACAACTCTATAGCATGACTTAGGACATGAAGAAAGGAAACATTTCCTAGAATGCCTCATAGCCTCCTATTCATACTCATGGCGCGCTTCACGACTAAGAATAGGACACTAATCGACGTGGTGTGTTGAACTCCGAGGATCTATCAACCAAATGCTCTGATACCAAGTTTGTCACAACGAAATCTTAGGGCCTAGATGTGACACGGCGAATGGGGAGCCCGGAGAAACCCCAAATAAGCCACTTAACCTGTCATTATACATCTTTGGTTGTGAAAGCATATAAAAGACATGTAGAATAGAATGGGGCATTGGGGCTAAGGGAAAACTTTGGAACACATCAACATCAAGAGATAAGGAATCATGGCTCATATCATAAATATATAACTCGTCCAACAAGCACCTCTAATTACATAAATAGAGTGGGGGCCAAGACAAGGTAACCGGGCTCACCCTCATAGTCAAGTAGAACATAAGGTAGTGTCTCAATATATAGATAAGAGGAAAAACATAAACCAAAATCCCCGAAATGGAGGACTCACCAATAAGCTTGGAATAGCACCTTCTAGCCACGTGGAGGAGGAAGATGATCAACTCGGGCACCCGTTCCTATCTGGTGATATCATGTGGGCAAGAATATGTATTAGTACGTTTGAATGTACTAAGTATGTGGGTGCAATTCAACAATAGATAGACATTATACTCAAAATGCATACATTAGAGGATGGGCATAATATAACAATATGGCATGTATGAGCAACGCATAAGTAAAACATACTTTAAATAATTCATGCTCATGTAAGATATCATATGTGTAGAAGAGACAAAACTAGATTTCCAAGGAATGAACCCCTTGAGGTTAGAATATTTTGGGCCCAACACTTAGAATATTTTGGATTGCACTTGAAAAACTGCTAGGTGAAAAACACATCTCCGCATCAAGGAGGGGACGCGGAAGGGAATTTGAACTAAGGCGCGTCACAGAGGCATCGCGAACTCCTCACTAGAAATCATCACTAAAAAAATTATAAATTGCTATTCTTTCGCTCTTAAATCGAGGATAGACACTTTTTCACCTGATTTGGACCCCCTGATCACAAATATGAAGTCAGATTTTTGAAATAATGAACAGATTTTTAGATATAAGAAAATCAAAATTCTGGGCATTCTGAGGCACGTTTTTGGGCACTTTTTGGGGTCATTTCAAAAGAACCACCATGTCTAGCTAAACCAAGGGAGCTATCACGGCCTATCTGAGTACGCCTAGACCTACCACCATTGTCAGATGCTGGAAGAGCTTCCTGAACTGCCTGGCCATGATGGCCCTATCTTTGAAATCCTCTATTACGAGGCAGGGGTCCACTACCACCTTGTCTATCATGCTTGATGCACTCCATAATGCAAGTGTGATCTACAAGACTCTGAATAGTGCCTCCAACCAAAATCAGGGAAGTTGTAGCCTCCTGAAGATACCAGGTCAATCCCTTGGCAGAGCGTCAAATCCTCTCCAACTTGGTAGGGATGTTGGACAAGGCATACTTGCACAACGTGTGAAATCTAACCTCATAGTCAGAAACAGACATAAAAACTTAATGTAGCCTATCAAACTCGTCTGGCAACTGTCTCGAAGGGTATATGGCACAAAGCTCTCCAAAAATATATCTCTTTGAACTACCCCCAAATAATATCTGGAGATCCAATAGGTCAACGAGCTACAACTAACGTCTACCACTCCTTGCTGAGGCTGGTGAACTAGCATGAAGTATAGCAAGCCCATGCGACTGAAGAATAGTCAGGCTACATAATTGGCCCTAGCACTCTGATAGAAAATCATAGGCTTTATCACTAGGGGTTTCATCGAATCACGGGGGAGCCAACTGCACAACCTCTCAAAGCTATTCTACTTCATTGTGGACATGGATAGGCTGGAAGAAGATGGTGGAACCATAAATAAGGATGGTGCAATAGATGAAGAAATAGCCAGACTCTGAAACTGAGCATCCAAACTCAACCTAGATATCTAGGGAAAAACCATAGTTGTCATAGAGGAATCGACTAGAACTGAAGAAGGACCGACATGAAACATGGCTGGCTCAGACAGAGCTATGAAAGGACTAACCGGTGCTATAGAAATCAGTACACCAATAGTAGCTGGGGCAGAAGGTACTCCCTCCAATCTAGCCAATACCCTCAAAAGTAACTCCTGAACCGAGGGTGTAATCTCTAAGGCTGAGGATGGTGGAATAGGATCTGTAGACTTCTCTAGCTCATATGTAGGTTATGGGGAAGTCGATCGACTCTTCCCCCTGAGCGGAGCTGCACCTCTAGCAATGCCTCGACCCCTAGCCCTATCCCGAACTCTGCTTCAACCTCGAGTGGGAGCCACATTAGGTACCTCAAGCTCTCCCACTGATCATGGGGATTTGGTAATCGACATCTACACATAAGTAGTAGATTATACACTTTTAACATGGGTAAAAAAAAGAAATGCATGAAAAGAAGCAAGATGTGAAAGTCTTTCCCATCAAGTTCCCTGTAGCCTCCCGAAGATGGTTGTGGATATCTACTCACCGATCCACGAGACTCTACTAGATACCCTGCTCTTGACTCACGAGTCTAACGAACGTAGAACTCTGATACCAAATTTCTTACAACCTAAATCATATTGCAATCGAAGAAAGATAAAATAAAGTGGAAACAACTCATATAACACAAAAAATCTCCAAGAACCTAAAGTCATGAGTCCAAGAGCATCTAAGGTAGTATGATACCATATATACAACTTTCTCAAGTGAAATAGAAAGTTTTCTCATAACATCTAATACAAGTTTGAAAGAAAGAAATAAAGAAAATCCCAAAGATCCATGGCAACTTAAAGTCTGAGCCTCACCTATAAGACCTGAAAGGAAGCAGAATAGCAACTAGAGTAATCAACTGTCTTGTGCAGGTCCCTGTGCTCAATCTGTGATGTGATATCAAAATACAGCACATTTGATGCCTAAAACAAGGGATTTTGCAAGTTCTTAATGCGACTTTTTATGGTTTTTATGTGTTTTTGTTCTTGCAGAAAATATAGGTTGACACAATTATGGGAGAAAATTGCAAATTTTGATGAAGTTCAGGACATAGAGCCACCCTACGAGTCGTAGCCCAAGCTACGAGTCATAATGTGCCCTCCAGCAAGAAACAATTTTCAAAAATTAGTAAAGATCAGCTATATGAGGCTAGCTTATAAGTTGCATGTCTCACTACGACTCGTAGGAGGGGGCTTCATAGCCAGAAATAGCGTTGCCAAAATTTGATCCAAGAACTACAACTGAGAACTACGAGAAGACATTATATGTCTTGACCCAAGCCTAGGGCCTATACGTGACACAGTGCAAGGGGAACCTGAAGGGACCCCAAGACGGGCCCTCTTGGCCTCATGACCCCTTCTCATCCTCAACTTTTTCTCCTCAATTTGCTTGGCATAGGTCATCAAATAGGACAAATCTATTTCACTAATCAACATGGCGGAATTGCACTCCTCACTCACTAAGTCGGAAACACCCATCATAAATTTGTTCATCCTAGATCTTGAGTAGGCCACCAAGTGTGGAGCATGTTTTGAAAGTTGGTTGAACTTGAGGACATACTCCCTCACACTCATAGACCCTTGTCTCAAATTCATAAATTCCATCAATTTGTCTTCCCTAAGCTCAAGAGGGAAGAACAGATTAAGGAAAACTGCCTTGAACTCCTCCCAAAGTACCACATTGTTGATCCCCTTCTCCTCTTTCCATTGATTGTACCATATTTGTGCTACCCCTTTGAGTCGGTACACCACCAACTCCACCTCATCCTCTGACCTCACACCCATGAAATCCAAAATCTTGTAGACCTTATCAATGAACTCTTGAGGGTCCTCACTCACCTTTCACCCATGGAATTTTGGGGTATTCATCCTCATGAAATCCCTTACCCGAGATGCCCGTGTAGGAGCATGAGGGTCTTGGACCCCTTGGTTGGCTTGGTTAGCCACAACTTGTGCAAGCAAAGTGAGATCATCCCAAAGCTCTCCATTAGTCGGTACGGGCACTTCTCCCTCTCGTGTTAGGCATGATCTAGCATAGAAAAGGACAATCGTTAGGGAAAAAACCTTACCTCAACTTCTATAGCACGACATAGATTAAGAAGAAGTGAAACATTTCCTAAACACCTCATAGCCTCTTGCTCATAGCTTTTGCGCACAACACAACCATGAAAAAGACTCTAATCGACGTGGTGTGTTGGACTCTGAGGATCTTAAAATCTAATACTCTGATACCAAGTTTGTCATGACCCAATCCTAGGTCCTAGATGTGACATGATGTACGGGGAACCCGAAGGGACCCCAAGCAAGCCTCTTAGCACATCATTATACATCTTTGGGCGCAAAAGCAATAAAATACAACAAGACATAGTAAATAGAGATAACCGGGGCTAAGGGACATCTTTCATATCATAATCAACAAGAGTCAAGAGAAAGTCAAAGCTTATAACATTACACATGACATGTCCAACAACACCTCTACTAAATAGATAAGAGCGGGGGCCAAGACAAGAGAATGGGCTCAGCCTCATATTCAAAATTTACATAAAAGAAAGGTAGTCTTAGAACATAACACCAGAAGCAACATCCCCAGAATGGAGGACTCACCAACAAGCTTGAGTGGAATCGTACTAGCCACGTGGATAGGGATGCTCAAGTGGGGCTCCGGTTCCTACATGGTGACATCATGTAGGCATAGAGGATGCGTTAGTATGTTTGATTGTACTAAGTATGTAGGATGCAATGCAACAAGTGATAAACACCATAAGCAAGATGCATAGCATAGGCAACGGGTAAGCATATAGCAATATGGCATGAATGAATGATGCTTGAAGTAAAACCATGCTCATATAAAACATAATCCATGTGTAAGGAGACCACTTTAGTGAATATCCAAGGCCTTCCACCTCCTTGGAGAGGCGCATAAGGTACAAACCCCTTCATGTGGTTGATGAGGTATAAACCCTTCAACATTGTTGATATAGTACAAACCACCCAACTAGGTTATTAAGATACAAACCCCTTGACATGGTTGTACAGGCCTACCACCTCACGAGCGAGGCGATCGAGGTACAAACCCCTCAACATGGTTACCCTGGCCTACAACCCCTAGAGTGAGTCTTGGTCATTTTATCCACACCATAGAGATAATATCATATACACACATTCCTTTCATCATCATATAGTCATTCAACTCATAAGGCATGCATTAGACCTTCAATTCGTCAAGAAATCATAACTCGGACATTTTATCAAACACTTTGCGGTTGTGTAGTGCTAGTGTAAAACCATGCATTTCAAGAGTGGAATCATGTTAGAAAATTCAATGTAAAACCATCAATAGATACTTGGTAACACCGTCAAGCAATATACATCGAAGCCCTTCATCAAATCTCACAGTAGACCTTAGATTCAAAGCTCAAAACATGCTAAAGCAACCATACTTTCATGAAACTCCAACATAGTGTGCAATGAAATTCATAATAGATGAGACCCATGAGCAAATCAACTTTAAATCATGCAATTTTAGGTAAAAGAGAGCTTAGATATCATGGGTGAAAGGAACCCATAAAAGAAACCCACATACCTTGACTTTGGAGAATCCTTGAAGAAGATTGGAGATGGAGACTTGAAGCTTGAATGAGAACCTTGAAATTTCGGATGAGTTTTGAGACTTGAATTTAGGAGATGAAATATTGGCTAAGTGTTTGAGTGAGTATTTGAGAATGTCTTGAATGATATGAGGGTGAAATAAAGCTAAGTATAGGCATATTCACGCATGGGAACACTTAGGCCCAAGACCCAAAGTCTTGGACCGAACTTGAAAAACTGGGCAAAATTTATACTAAGGCGCCCCCTTGGCACATCGTGCCAGGGGCGCAAAAACCTCACTAGAAATTGTATTTTTAGGAAAATGAAATTTGCAATTCATTTACTCTAAAATTGGGGTTTGACCCATTTCCCACTCAATTTGACCCCCAGAACAAGAATATGAAGTCAGATTTTTGATATCGTGCATGAATTTTGAGATATATGGAAATTACAATTCCAGGAACTTCTGAGGCATATTTTTTAGCACTTTTTAGGGTCGTTTCATTACGAGTGGTAGATCAAACCATGACTTGTAGCAATGGATCGCAGCAGTCAATTCCAAAATGCCAAGTGCTGACTAAGAAAGCCCGACTATGACTCATAGGTCACCCTACGAGTTGTAACTGCAGACCGAATATGCTGCCAAGTGTATTTTCTATTTTATTTTTAGGGTATTTTTGTAAATAGTATAAATTGTTAATGATAGAGTTTTTTGAGAGGGAGATTCAACACTTTATAGATTCTACAACAACTTTGAATATTGTTAGAGGATGTTTCTAGGATTTATTGTAGATTTTAGTATTTTAATTTTGAAGACCCATTTTGGGGGATTTGAAATCACTTGTGTTCAATTTCCATTAATTCAAGCCTGTGGTTTTAACATCAAGGTGGTTTTATTCTTTATTGTTCTTGGGTAATCTTTGAACTATGTTTATTCCAATCATTATTTGTGAGTTTGCCCTATCCATGAGTAGCTAAGCACCCACAACTTAGGGGTTGTGGCAACCATGAGGAGTTGACTTGAAATAACCCAGATTTTGTGCATTTCTTTGATTGGGTATTTGCATGTATTGTCTATTTCCTTTCATTTTGAATGTTATTTGATGGTGGACAACACCAAATCTCACCTATTATCATGATCCCGACCAAGGTAGTGACAATAGGAAAGGGGAAGAAGATGACAGGATTCGATTGATGTGTTCTCATCTAATATACCAAACCTGACCTAGGGGAGGTTGACTGGGACAATAGGTAACAGTTAGTTGGCACACCATGGTTTCTGACCAAGCGCCATGGTGAAATTCGACCTTCACCTTCACAAGAGGCTGGAAGAACCTAAGTTACCATCTTACATGTGATGTCTCAATTAGGGTTATGTTATTCGGGGTATTTGAGTTAACGAATCATGGGGAACACAATTCCCAAGTTGTCTCTCAAATTGATTGTCTTCTTGTATTAGTAATGTAGTATTTTAATTGTTCTTCACTTTGAAATTGCAACCCCCTCTCCCCCCACATTTTAGAGAATATAGTTGATTGATGCTTGAAATGAATTGTAGTGAGTCAATATAGTCAACCCCGTCTTTCCTATGGATTCGACCCTAACCTCTGCTTAGGTTTATACTTGATAGTGACCACTTTACTGTTGAAGCGTGAACATCAAAATTTATGGCGCCATTGCCGGGGAATACAGCTAGGTTTTCACTTGATTTCAGTAGTAGTCAATTCAAGATTAATTTCTAGATTCTCTTGTATTTTATTTTTGTCTTTGGTTTTGTTGTTTGTTTTGTTTGCAGGGTATACTAGGTTTGTATGCCCAATACAAGAAGCCAAGGCAATCCGTTAGTTCCAATCAATTTGGAGATCCACCAATCACAAGAAGAATTGCCCAAGAGAATGAGTATATCGCGATTGATGAAGCCATAGGTCAACATGAGGAAGATGTGGGCAGAGACGAAAACCCATCACAAAGGAAGAGTAGGTCGCACCATAGGGCTTCCAACGAAAATGCATATGGATGGAACCAATGCAGGTTGAACCCTACGGCTATGGATGTCAGGGGAGCGATAGTGTTTCCACCTCTACCGACCGACACAAAGTTACTGTGTCTAGTGGTCTTCTACAAATGCTTCAAAATTGTGGTTTGTTTACAAGGCTATCTTCGGAGGATTCACACAGTCATCTCTACAATGTTGCATTTGTTTGCAAGAGTGTGATAGGTTCACTAAATCTTTCGATGGATGTGGTTGGTTTGAGAGTGTTCCCTCTATCTTTGACGGGAAATGCCACAATTTGGTTGTCTGAGCTTTCACAAAGTTCGATCACTAGTTGGGCCGAGCTACAAAGAGCCTTTTTAGAGAGGTATTTCCCAAGATCCAAAAGTTTTAAGTTCAAAGATCAAATCAACAACTTTGAGCAATTTTCAGGTGACTCGATCAGTTTTATTTGATGGTATAAAAAAGTTTTGTTTTTGATTTTTATTTTGACTAACCTTTTCATTTGTATTCAAATTTAAAAGAAGGAATTTTCTTGGTATAATCCACGATTTTATTTTATAGACATTAGATACAACATGGGAAAAGGTTCACCAAGTGCTAGAGGATGGTTTCGGACCACAAAATTGTTGATAATGCCTTAGTGGAGATCTTTTATCGGTCCCTTGATGAGAAAAGTCAAGCTTGCGCCGATACCATTATGGGAGGCATGTTTCTTGAACAACCTTTTGCACGAGTCACCGAAAGAATGGAGCAAGTGTTTAAAACAAATAGAGCATGGGACCAAAGAGAGAGAGGTGCTATGAAAACTTCTTCTGAAACAATGCCTAAGGGTCCAAATCAGACTATTGGAGGCAAGATTTCAGGAATCAAGGACGGAACTACAATCATGAGGGAGCATATAGAGATGGTTGTGGAAGTTATTATGAACGCCAAATAGAATCGGAGACCAAATGGGGACAAAGAGATAGTTATAGAAATGGTCCCTATGTGCCTCCCTATAATCGTGATGCCGGGTCTAGCACTTCTAGGATTGAGGAAATGTTTGACAAGTTGAAGAGGGCCGACCACCAAGATGAGACCTTGAAAGTGATGAAATCGGATATTTCAAGCATAAACCAAAAGATAGAGTCTCATTCGGTGGCCATTAAGCAATTAAAGCAACAATTTGGCCAAGTTTCTTCTCAATTGAACCAACGGCAAAAAGGCACTTTGCCAAGCAATGTGGTTCAAAATCCAAAGAATGATGGACATTGCATGGCGGTGATGACAAGAAGTGGGAAAAGCACTGTAGATCCCCAAATGCCAGTGGTTGATGATGAAGCTGGTGAGAAGGGTGTTGACGACAAGGTTGATGTTGGTGAAGAATTTTTGGAGAGAAATGGGATGTGAAGTGAAGAAATGAATGGGCAAGAAAGAGCAAAGATGATCCCAAAACCCCCTCCACCTTTTCCTCAAAGACTCAAGAAAAAATAGGAGGATGGTAAATTCAAACACTTCCTTTCTATCTTGAAGCAATTTTCTATTAACATCCCCCTTCTAGAAGCATTGGAGAAGATGCCCAGGTATGCCAAGTACATGAAGGATTTGGTGACCAAGAAGCGCACATTGAGCCAAGAGCTTTTGCAAGAGCTCCAACAATGTAGTGCCATCATGACCAAATGTCTTGTTCAAAAAAGAGAGGATGCTGGTGCATTCACTATTCCCTGCACCATTAGCGCTGTAGAATTTGCAAGGGCATTGTGTGACTTAGGAGCAAGCATTAATTTGATGTCACTTGCCATTTTCAAAAAGCTTGGTCTTGGTACTCCTAATCTCATAAGAATGTGGTTACTCATGGTGGATAGAACTATCAAAAAGTCGGAAGGGATACTTTTTGATATGCTTATAAAAGTTGATAAATTCATCTTTCCCACTGATTTCGTAATCCTTGATTGTGAGGTTGATTTTGAGTTGCCCATTATATTGGAAAGACCATTTCTGGCTACCGGGAGAGCCTTGGTGGATATGGATTCCGGTCAACTTTAGTTCAGGTCAATGATGCAGCAGTTGTTTTTGATATCTGCCAATCAATGAAGCACCTACATGAGTTCAAGAGCGAAGTGTAGGTCATCGAGGATTTCTGATGATGGATGATGACTAAGTCGAGCCACGACATTAAACAAGGCGCTTTTTGAGAGGCAACCCAAGTATCTTCCATGTTTTTGGCTTCTTTCTAAGTTTATTTTGGTTGTTTGAATTGTTAGGTTGGATTGATTTGTGGTTTTGATTTTAAAAACATTGGATCAGTTATGTTGTTTTGAAGATTGGTATGTTTTGAGTTTTGGTTTGCAGGCACGAATCAAGTGTTGAAAGTGTGAAGAATGACATTTGAAGCCTCTACAACCGGGCCTACGAGTCGTAGTGCACGCTATGACTTGTAGTCATGCCTCGCAGAGGGAAACAGTGTGTGACTGAAATTGGCATATGCATTGCGAGCCAACCTTATGATTTGTAGGGTCCCCTACGACTCGTAACTGGGATTCGTAGTGCCCAGGTATGATTTCTGAATTTTTCTAAATGTTGCGTCTACTACGAGACCAAGGTCTCTAGAACTTGTAGTCGGGGTTTCTTAGCCTCGAAATATAGTATGTTAAAAGTCGACCCAATAAGGGTATATTAGGGGTCAAAATGAATTAGGCTAGTTTCCCCGTTTTTAAACCGTTCCTTCCCCTCCCAAAATTTTCGCACAACTCTTTTCTACTATTCCAATCACTTTTTCATCAAGCCACGTCACTTTTCGACAAGATTTTCCGGCGGGTCCATCTTTCTAGGGTTTCGGCTTCTCCATTTCTCTCTCAGTGCATCTATTTGCTTATCATTTTCTCTAGTGGTATGTTTTCTTGGTTAAACTATGCACACATGTTATGAACTTCTTAAATTGTTGGATTGTTGTGTGTTTATTAGTGATATTGAAAGTACCCACGAGAAAAATGGTTGTGTAGACATGAGAATTAGGGTTTGGTTAATTAAAGTGCCCTGGTGTTGTTTTGAATGGTGATATCGCCTTTGTTGGTTGATTGTGATGTTGACATACTAATTATATGTGTGTAGTGCATGATTGTTGGTTGACCAATTTTTGAACTCATGTGGTGGTTGGAATTGATTTTTTTGGTGTATGTTTGGGTTGAGATTTATCATTTGAGATACCCATTGTATGGATTGGTTTAGGATTCCTTTGAACTCCCATGATCGTTTGTTTGTGTAATTGTTGTGAGTTTGGGGATAGATTATTCTTGGGTAGCTCTTAAATGTTTTGGGGAAGTTGTTAGTTGTTTGTCTAATTCTTGATAAAATTTATGGGGTAATTATTGTTTGAATGTTCATGACTAGGGTCATACTTGTCATACCTGTTGAATTGATTGACAATTGCTTCAAATAATGTCTTAATGATATTTTGATTGATGGAAGTTTGCATTGGTGAAGGTACAGGCACTATAGCTGCCTATTGTTTCCTGCTATGAGGCCTTTCTATGACTCATAGGATGTCCTACGAGTCGTAGTGGCCCTTTGTAGGGAATAATAGTAACCTATAGCTCCTTATCATTTACCATACGAGACCCACCTACAGTTCGTAGTGTCCACTACGAACCATAGTGAGGGACTCGTAGGACCTGTCTTGTGCTTTAAAATTATTCTTTTATCTGCTATGAGCCCAGACTACGACTCGTAGGTTACCCTACGAGTCATACCTATGCCTCGTACCTGCAAATATGCAGCTGATTCAGTGAACTTTTTCTGTGTTTTCTTCTCTTGGTTTTTGTTACTTCTTGTTTCTTTTTCTGTGTGATTCCTGACTGTTTAGACATAATGGTGTTCATTCATGGTATGGGGTGTGATTTTCAGGTACAATGTCTCCTAAAGATAAAAATGCTATTCTGGCCTGTCGCAGGAAGTTGGTAGATGAAGCCTCCGATATCGAACAGTCAGAGGGATCTGAAGAGGTCCATAGAGTCAGGTTTGACCCTGAGGCAAATGTGCCTCAGACTAGATCCAGAGCTTCACAGACCCCGATGGGAATTACTAGTTCCTCCCAGTCTGACGAGGAGGGAAATGGAGATGAGTCAGGCTTTGGTGCGCAGGTTAGCAAAGACGAAGCTCCAATTGAGCACATTGATGAGCCAGATCAAGCCATGGGGTCGTCAGACAGTCCACGACTCGGAGAGAGCCAGAGCATTCACTATTGATACTGTAGATCGGAGAGTTGTTGTAGTGGATGCTCTGGTCAATGCCTTCAAGGAGCAGGTCCAAAAGAGGCTTGAGGGTGCACGACCTGCTGACATGGCTGCTATGAAGGAAGAGTTGGCCAAGTTCAAGGCCAACCTGATGAAGACGTTAGTGCCCCGATAGCAGTCCCGGAGGAGGTACCAGAGGGTGATGATGTGATCAACTTATTTGATGATCACTTGCATGCCCACAAGAAAAGGCGCCCCTGGAGAGTGATGACGCAACTACGAGCCAGAAGAGACCTAGGACAGCTAATGAGGTGGCAGAGCTAGAGGAGCAGATTACAGATGAGGTGGTGCAAAAGTCCTTTGCCATGGAGGAGATGAGGAAGGCTCAAGAGTAGCAGATATTGCAAGGAGCTGGTAGCTCGGATACAGTTGCAGCCTAGACAACCCAAGAGGATAGAGAGCCCCAGGATTATATGGATGTCAGTGCTTGAGCACCTTGTGTTTACTACTTTTGATCCCTATACTTGTTTTTTGAATACTGTGTTCTCATTTTAGACGCTATGTTTTTATAGTTTTTGGATACTTTTGGATGTTTTCTTTTGGATGTTTGGTTTTATTTGTTATTTGGACGATTGGTTTTAAATTTATATTTTTTGTTA